>VUYV01000155.1:1404092-1586972 GCA_008711295.1 Anarhynchus alexandrinus | reverse complement strand
AGGAGGTGGTGGTGGTGGTGGTGGTGGTGTGGGGGGGGGGGCAATGTTGGGAGAGCCGAAGCTGGGAGTTTGCCCCGCCGGAGCTGGGAGGCTTGGAGTTGCGCTGCAGAAATGCCAGGTTTTGTGTGATGTGGCAAAAAATCATCCGCTGGGCTTAAAAAAAACTGTCTCCTGCCCGCTGGGGTGAGCTACCGGAGGGATGCTGCAACGCGCTGGGTCCTTCTGCCAGCGTACCTGCTTCTCCCTGCTGGGGGGTTAAGGGCTCTGGTGGCACTGGAGGAGCTTCTTCTGTCTCCTGTCTTATGCGTCTGAGTGGAGGTAAAGAAGTCCAGAGGACTTCAGGAGTATAGGGTAAACTGTGGCTGTGCCCTAGCTTGCTTTTTTCTGGAGTTGTGTTTCATGCTGGACTTTTCCTAAAGGAGTCAACATACTGCTTTTTGACTAGCAGGCTCTTTGAGGAAAAAAACAAACAAACAAAAAACCAAACAAAACAAACAAACACCAAAAAACCCAAACCCATTTGATTTCCAAGTAGTGACTTGAGCTATTTATCCCAGGTTTACTGTGTAAATGATAGGAAGAAATTTTCACTATGAGGGTGGTGAGGCACTGGCACAGGTTGCCCAGAGAAGTTGTGGATGCCCCATCCCTGGAGGTGTTTAAGGCCAGGCTGGACGTGGCCTTGGGCAACCTGGTCTAGTGGGAGGTGTCCCTGCCCATGGCAGGGGGGTTGGAACTCGATGATCTTTAAGGTCCCTTCCAACCTAAACCATTCTATGATAAATAGCAAAACTGCTGTTTCCCCAACCATGTCATGCTTTTTCTGTACTTTTGAGAATAACTGAGAATTTCAGGGGCTTGAGTAAGAATGTGCAGCATGTTCAGCTCACAAGCCTAAGTCAAGAGCAACCAAAAGTAATTTACATCTCATATGTGCCTGGTCTCAGTTCATTTCCATAACAGGCTTATCTTTGATGCAGACTGAGTAAGTATGTAAGTAGAGACCCATCGTCAGTTGCAGGGCAGTTCATTCTTTCTGGGAGCTTTCTTAGGAGCAGGTGTCATCTGTGTGTTTGATGGATTCCAAAGGAAAATGGTATTTGTGGAAAATTCTTAGTTTCTTTGAAGGATAAAAAAAGACCTTGATTTTTATGGGGAATATGTGTGTGATCAGGGAGTACATAGAGTAGAATTAGTACTTTTCCCTGTACATTTTATATTATACTCAAGCACTTTTTTTTTACAGGATTAAAGCTTTTATGATGTTTCTGATAAAGATTAGATATCCACTTATTCTTCTGAATGATAATAAATAATAAGGGTGCAAGTTTGCTGGGAGATTATCATGGTTGCAGTGGACTTTGCTTTGACTGTTAAGACTCATTGCGGTCGTATGCCACTGCTATACTGGATCAGCAGTATCTTACGTAGTGTTGGCCAGTCTGAATTGGGCAGTTATGTCTTTATCTTCAAGTTGCTTATTCTTCCTTCCTGTCTACTGGGATCATTTAATTTCCTCCCCCTCGCCTCCCCCCGCCCAGAGAAGGCTATTTGTTTTGGGGGCAGATGAGCTGTAACCCATGCGGCATCCCTGCTGCTGGGAAACCGAACGTTATCTGAGCGCTCTTTGCCCATCTTTCTGGCCTGTTCTCATTTGATAAGCCTTTGGCAAATTCAGCATCAAAGAAGNAAAAAAAAAAGAATAAAAAAAAAAAAAAAGAAAAAGATTCAGCATAGTGCAGTTTTCACTTTAAGCATAAACACAATTAAAAATTACTTTTAAATACAAGTTTGGTCACATTTTCTCAATATGTCTTTGAAAAAATATCCTTTTGACATTGCTGCACACTGATTAGAACAGGTTGTAATTCTTGTTGCTTGGTTCTTAATAATTTATGTAACGCATGCGTCCCAGGTAAACATTGCAGGCCGTGGTTGTCAAGCAAAAATGTCAGAATGCTTTATATTGTCATTTTCACTATTGGGAAAAAATCGCAGGCGTCCATCTGAGACCTAATGAAACCCCTCTGATTTTTTCCTGAGTTTGAACAAGCTAATTCATAGAATCACAGAATCATAGAATGGTTTAGGTTGGAAAGGACCTTGAAGATCATAGAGTTCCAACTCCCCTGCCGTAGACAGGGACACCTCCCACTAGACCAGGTTGCCCAAGGCCACGTCCAGCCTGGCCTTGAACACCTCCAGGGATGGGGCCTCAACAACCTCTCTGGGCAACCTGTGCCAGTGCCTTACCACCCTCAAAGTGAAAAACTTCTTCCTAATGTTCAATCTAAACCTGCCCTCTTCCAGTTTGAAGCCATTCCCCCTTGTCCTATCGCTACATGCCCTAGTAAAAAGTCCTTCCCCAGCTCTCCTGTAGGCCCCCTTTAGGTACTGGAAGGCCGCAATAAGATCTCCCCGGAGCCTTCTCTTCTCCAGGCTGAATTCTTGATGCACTTTCTCATTTGCAATGTTACTCCAGCCGTCTTCAGCTGAGTCATCTTGGTTTTCATTGAAATGTCCCAAAATGCAAGTAAAATGACAGTATGAGATCTGTAAACGGGAGAGATTTTCACAGCTGTGTGTTTTAAGCATTGACAGAGTTAAAGAGACTGCAGAAATTACCAGTAAGTCCCAAAGTGCGTGATGAAAATGAGTTACCAGGGGACAACAACAGGCACAATATGGCCTTTATGCATCATCTGTTCTTAAATAGGGTTTATTAAAAAATCAGCACTGGCAATAACGTGAGGCTTTTTGTTTTGTTTTTCAAAGCTTTTGTGCATGGATTAACAATGCAGTGATTTATTATGGGTTTTCTTTTTTCTCCCAATCGATCACAATAGGATACCGTCCTTGGTTTAAGGTTGCTCATAACGTACCTCAGCAACTGGCCCCAGCTGTGACACTAATCACATGGATCTCAGTGATGGGAAAAGAAAAGTGTAAACGTTGCTACTAAAACTTTTGCATGACGTAAAGAAATAATAAGGTGATTAAAAACAATGACTGGGCATTTTCCCAGAACAAGCTGGATCTGTTGGTGAGTTGAGGTCAAACAAACTGGTTTGCAGTACCACCAGACGCAGGCTTAAGACAGCCGTCGAGAGAAATGCAGTTCCGCAGGTATGATTTGCACCTCACGAAATAGGGATTTGAAAAGGTTTTAGGTATTTAGATCAAACACCTTAACCCCAGTCCACAGAGGGCTGCTGTGATGTGAAGGACTAGTGTGGCATTTAAGGCAGAGTACCTACCAGAGGGACTGACACTTCCTACCACTCTATGACTTTTGTTTTTCCGTGCCTGATGTCAATATTTTTAAAAGGAAGTTGAAAAGCTGGAGAAGATAGCGGAAAAAATGATTTAAGGGCCAGAGAGAAACATCAGAATAAGAGATTTTGCTTGAGAGATGACTAGATTAGAGTAAGGAGGTATTGTCGGGGGGGGAGAAATAAATGGCCTTTTAATCATGAGAAGAAGAATAATTGATGACTGGAAGCAGAGGGCGAACTCAATGTAGTTTTTAATGAACCGTGGATCGGCTGCTATAGGAACCTTCGGGTTTCCCGTGTCTGAAAGTCTTCAAATCAGATGGTGAAACACATGTCGCTAGTGTTCTCATAGCCTGAAACTGGTTTTCAGCGAGGACGTGGGCAGTGGGCGGCGGGCAGAGTCGTTGCGGATGGTTTCACCAAATAGTCCAGTGGTCACTTCTAGGGGTAAGTTTTATTAAGATGAAGTGTGGGGCCTTTTTTTCCCCCTCTTTTGATGTTGTACAGATGCGCACGCCCCCAGCATTTGGTAGCCCTGCCGTCCCCCTGTGTGTTTCGTTGGGTTCCCAGGCTTGAATGCCCTCACAGTTTGGGGCAAGCGTAATTTCAGTATCCTCACTGGAGTAGATTACTGTGGTATCATCAAAAGGAAATCTAGCCTGTCATACAAAAATATTCATGTTAAATCTGATTTTGGTGTTTCATGGTGGTTTTTTTGCATTTTGTTGAAGCTTGATGTACACATCAAATCATAAAATCCTTTATCACTAGGAGTGTTTGAACTGTCCTAACACTACCATACCATTAGCCAGGAAGCAAGAGAAGAGACTTAATATGCCAGGCTAAAATACTAAATACAGAATAAGTAGTTGAAGAAATGGACTTTATCATCTTATTCAAAAATAATTAAAATAAACTTGATTATTTTGTATAACAACATCGTAAACCAAGATGACTCATTTTATATAACAATAAAAATTATTCAAAAATAATTAAAATAAACTTGATTATTTTATATAACAAGGTGTATTTTCCTCCCGTGCTGGCACTTACACGATTTCTGAATGCCACTTTAATCTGAACTAAGACACACCTCTTCTAAAAATGTGCAACCCTGCTTGTTTTTCCTGACATAACAGTTTGGCTTTCTATTCATATCCTAAGAAGGAGACAGTCCCACAAGTTAAACAGTTTCTGATGATTTTATTTATCCTTTCAAAGTGCAGCAGAAGGACGGGTTTAATAACCAGAGCATTAAGCACAACTGGCTTGTGATGAGGCAAGGCAGGAGGAAACCTTTGAGTTGCTGAGGGTCAAGAAATCAGAAAAACTGATTTCCCAAAATTGTAAATAATAAATATATGGGTATGAGCTGTGGGTTGCATCTAGCTCAGTTGGTGTCTGTAGAGTATTACCAGCTTTCTGCGGGACATCCTGCTTCAGCTGCACTGGAGCAAGGCCCTATGCTGTCACCAGATGAACATCTAGAGAAGGGAGGGTTAGAAACCTACAGCATCAAAGAAAGCAAGTCACGTTGTCCTGCTGGGCCCCCAAGGTCAGCGAGCCCAGGAGAACCGCAGCTAGAGGAGGAAGACCACGTCACCTTGGTGAGGAGATAGTGGTTGTGACAAAGTTGTGTTCTGGGAAATGGGGTGTTTTTCTTCTTTCTATTCTGATGTTCCTATGGAATAATTACCTGGGATTTTAATTAATGTGGCATTTGTGACCATGTAATAGGCTTCTCTTAGAGCCCAGAGCCTGAAACACCATGCACTGTGCCGGCCATCTGAAGTGGGGAAGAGAGGCTGATGTGCAGCACCCTCACAGCGGCGGCCAACGCCGGGTTACTCACTCACAGTCAGGGTTTGTGCGTGCAGAGTCAGGAGAATGGAGCGGACATGTTCCAAGTGTCTCTGTTCCCTGTAAAATCAGGATAACAACACTTGCTCCTCATCCAAGGGTCTTTCTGAAGCCACAAAACTGGGAGATTTCTAGGCAGCCAGATGCACGGTGATCTGCTCCACCTCCAATGCATTTACTAATGTGTGCATGGCACAGGCTTCGGCAAATACAGCGCTCAGACCACTCCTGTCTCATTGAACACTCATTTTACGAAAACTATCCAGTATTTAACCATGCAAGAAAGCTTGGTGTGACTCTACAAGCAGAAAGACTGAGGGAGACGAAGAGGTGGAGCATGCCTCTCAGGTTTAGGCTGTGCTGTCTCGGGGGGGTGGTTTCTCTTTTGGGGTGGTGGCTGCTGTCAATGAAGCTCATCTCATCTTTTTGATCTTCCCTTTCTGGCCTTCCTGACCTTGCAGATCTATATACTGGGCACCAGTGCAGTGTGCTCCAATAGGCTGCAATGTGAGAAATAAGTAACTTTTCATTCCCATCGTCTCAAATTCAAGCAGCAGCAGAAAGCATTCGCCTGTTATTAAAATTTAACTAATGGTCACTTTTTTCCTGCTGGTGACGTTTGGCCATCTGGAGCTGCCTGTGCGAGAACTTACGGTGATAAACCACCCTTAGGGCAGAAGGCTGCTTGTTGGCGTGGGGCCGGGACCAGAGGCCCCGGGGTTTGTCCTCCCTGGCCAGGGACCCTGGCTGCCGGTGCTTGTGCCATGTGCTTGGTCGCCGTAGCCACCATGTGCGCTGCGATGTGTGTGTTTGCTGCGATAGCATCTTGACAGCACGGCCAGGAGGTGTTGTTCCCCTTCGTTAATTTAAGCCCGCGGAGGTGATCATGAGGCTTAGAAAACATTAACCTGATGAAGGCCAGGGAATTTCAAATGGATTAAAAATGAGTGAACAGCTTCTTTCTTTTGAGAAGAATGGAAGGACAGTTATTTTTACTTTCGTGGACTTGCTGGTAGTTGCTTGGCCTTCTTTCCAAATCATCTGCCATCATTGTGATGGGTTTACCTTGGAAGTGTCTGCTGTGTGAACTGCAGAAGTAACTGTGGTGATGTGACCATGGAAAACCTGGAGCAAAACTGCGATGCCACCAAAAGGAGATGGAGAAACTTGTAACTCCCTGCAAGTGCAGTCATCTTTTTTTTTTTTTTTTCTGTATGAAATAGACTGTTGAATGTAAAATTTTAAATACATGACCGCTTCTGGCACGGTCAGCAGTAAATCTGCATATGGATTTCACAGAATAACCCATATCAGTTACGTATAGATAGTTTGCCCGCTGACCCCAAATCACTTGGCTTTTAATTTTTGTGTTTCTCAGAAGGTAAGGGAAGTCTTTCCTAAATACTGACCTCATTTTTCTGCAGTCCTAATGGAATTAGAGAGTGTTTTGTTTACTGTTAACCTCCGTCTTTAGTTTTATCAATCAGTTACAGCACCGCTGAAGCATTTGTAGCAGTGCTGAGCCTCCAGACGGGGTTTGGATTTGGATTAGAGGTTTCGTTGGTCTGCTTTTGTGGGTTTTGCAAAAAATTAGTTGTTGCTTGGATATAGGCTAATATTCCAGAGGTTATTGTACAGCAGATTTTAACCATTTTAAGCACGCATTTTCGGCATGGTATGCTGGGAAATTCTCTCTTTAATTTTTATGGAAAAGAATATAACGGGCATGAAAGTAGCGTGCCATTTTTGACAAAAGTCTTTATAGATGAAACTTGGGATTCTTGCAATAAAATGGGGGAAGAGCCCTAACAAAACTTGTTAGATCATTTCTCGATGGATGCAGCATACAGGAGGATGATCTAGGAGGACATTTGTTTTCTATGAATTTTTGGCATTTCTTCATGAGTTTGATTTTTTTTTTTTTGATTGAGCTTAATTTCTCAATCATCATCAAATGCAGGAGACTGAGGGAGGTTTGTAGCAAATGCATGGTTTTCAGAAAATATTTCTTTAAGAAACTGACTTTCATACTAAGGAAGCTCTAGAAGATTTGCAGCCGGTATTTCAGGGGAAATATGTAAGTCAGAGCCTTCAAAATAATATTTGATAAAATCTTGAGTGAGCTTACTGTAACACCGGCTAATATACAACCACGGAGTTGTACTGCCAGCTCCTAACTGAAGCCTAATGTCCTCTGTGCGCTGATGAAAATCTTCAGAAGTGCTCCTAAAACTGCATATATGTAGAGGGATTTTCTCAAAGCATCCGCTGAGTGCCCGGATAAATTTAGCCCAGAAGAACATAAGCCTCATTGTTCACAGAGGTCGCAGGTCCTAATTGTCTGAGCGGCCGGGAAAATACTATGATTCTAAATTAATGGAAAAAATTTAAATAGATTTTTTTTTTTCCCCTGTGGTTACTTTGTAAACAAAGTAAATGCAAAAATCTAGATGATAAATTTGCATTTGTGAAAGATGCAAGAAGTGCTAAGTGGTGTCAGCGCCTGAAGGACTGAAAAGAGAAAGAAATACGTAATTCTGTGCCAAATTTACATACATTAAGTGAAAGACAGAAGGATGTGATGCCTGCCTGGAGAGCAACACCTAGCAGGAGTCAGTAAGATGATGCTGGACAAAACAGGGATATTTTGGGGGTGCCTGTATTTTAAAATGGATTCTGAAAACTGCAGCATCCCTGAGAGGAGCTACGCAGAGTCTAGCAAAAACCCATCGATAGTGTGAGGAAGCTGGGACTGTTTACAGAGAAGCTCCAGAAGCAACTTGACCGGAGCTAAGGAGGAGGAAGAGCTTTAATCTAGTTGACAAACATATAGTGAGCTTCCTAAATATTTGGAGCTAAAATGCATGTGTTACACTTGGCAGAACTGGGGCCAAATCATCTGCGGTCTGAAGTTGCAGCCTGGCTGGGAGAGATGCTGCGTGCAGTGCCCTCGCTTTAAGAGAAACTAAGAATTGAGAGGTGGTTGTGTACACTGTAAACTATACAGTGGGAAGAAAAGAGCAGGTACTAAAGTAGCCTTTAATATGGGGGAAGCAAATCTTATGAGAATGGGTGGCTGCAAGCCGAATCCAGAGGAATTCACGTGCAAAGTGTGTTTTTAACAGAGATTTTTGAAGACCTGGGAGTGTGGACCCAACTGCTACGGCAAGCGATGCGCTGGCTTTGCAGCTTTGGCTATCGTGGCGTTAAGACCGTCAGCGCGATGAGGATTGCCAAGCTCAACAGAGGGGGAATGGAAGCGAAATCTGATGGCCTGTGATAAACAGGAGAGCTGACTAGTAAAAACGCTATCGTGTTGAGATAAAAGCCCCAACACCCATCTGGGAGCGATTGCTGTGGGTGTGCAGGTGCGTTGTGCAAGCGCGGAGGCTCTGACGGTCCCTGGATGTGCCAGGACTTCTGTGCACGTGCCAGACCGCCGTCCCCACCGAGGCCAGGGTTTCTGTGCGCAGCTCGGTCAGCTGGCAAGCTCTGGGCTTGAGGGAGAGTTATTTGTCTTGTTGGCAAGCGACAAGGCAAATAAAACCACCTAAGTGGCGACTTATGTTGGATGACCGAGCAGATTCCGCTGGACTTCAATCTACAGAAACGAACATCACTGTCAGAAAATGATGAAGGTGGTGTCTTTTGTGTAGCAGTCACAAGTCAGGCTTCAGCTTTTTTTTATGACAAGGCTAATTATTTAAGAAGATATTTTATATTTAACAAAATAAGCCCCTACTCTGGACATCTGGACATTCAACATACAGCTGAGAGTTACGTTAGACTGTACGGGGAGGACCAAGGCACAGGGAAATGAGACCCCGACCCTGCAAGTCTTTAACGGCGTGATTTGTTCTGCAAGCATAGGTCCAGGGGTTTACTGCAAAAGTAATTAATGGGCATGAATTCTTAACGACTGGGGCATAAATAGTATGCTAAGGTATTGCAGGAAGCCTGTAGCAAAACTGGGGATAGAGTCCCCAGTCTCTTCGGTCCAAAGGCAGTTTTCCCTCTTGCAATTTGATGGTTGCATCTAAGTTTTACCTTTTTGGCTGGAGCTACTTCAGGAATGCTTTTAGGGCATTTGTCAAAGAATTTAAGATTAAAACCTAGCTTGGTCCTGTGGCCAGCCTGTGAGGTGCTTGCGGGGATGTCGCTCCTGCGTTGGCTATTAAAGGGGGTGTCTGAAGGCCCCTTCCACCTGTTTTTAAATTAGCTCTTTGTGGCACTGGAGGCGTCTATTGAAAGATTGTATTATAAACTCCCGCTCGTCCTCGTGTCTCTGAAGTGTCATGTGGACCAGTGATGCTCTGTAAATACTAATGAGTGAAAGTTGCTTTGTGAACTCCCAGCACAGGCTAATTGGATTTTTTTTGTGTGTGTTTCATAGTTGGCCACTGCAGAAGGGCAACCAATTTTAAGAGCGAGAACACTAAGCTTAAGCAACGATAATGCATTTAGAGACAAGAGTTAATGTCATGCTTTCAGCAGACAGAACAAACAAGTTGTTACTGTGAAGCCTGAGGAAAGGGTCTAAATTCAAAGTCCAAATCAAAACTCGCCAGCTGCTCTGAGAAGACAAAGATTTATTATTGTGGAGTCTAAACTGGAGATTTATCACTGCGGTAGATTCAATGCTTAAGTGATTAAGAGCACTTAAATATACCAATTAGAAGGATGAAAGCTATAGGGCAAAAATTAAATGCAGTCATCGTAAGATTCCCCTTCTGCACAGTGTGCCAACTGCAACCATGAGATTTAATTTCCAGCTCACTTTCTAGAAATAAACTTGGCTTATTAAATGTCAAGCCTGTTAGGCTGATATGTTAGGTCTTGTGCTCAGCGGCAAGACACTCGGAGATCAGATTTAAAGCACAAGAAATGTTATCGTCGTCCTCGTTTTGTTTTGTAAGACTGCCATTCATTTCTCAAGAAAATATGCTTGTAACCTGAGAGTTCCGTAGATGTTGATCTTTACATAACTAAATGTTTTGATGGCACTGCCTGTATGTTTTATGCTGAGGGCTGAAAATGGTTTACAGCATGGCTTGGTCTGGAGCAAGGTTATACGATCTACTAACGCACTTAATCTTCCATGTGAAATTTCTCTTGCTATTTTTAATTCCAAAGTGAACTTGATAGCAGCATACCCAGCTGGTATGTTTTACACAAATCTCAGCTTAGACTCCCAGACTAGTCATTTCCTCGGTTTTTGGAGAGAAGGTTAAACCAGACCCCATTAGGAGAGGACATGCAGCTGGCCTGTCATACCCTGCACAGGGGACGAGGGGACAGAGAGTCCCCAGTGTGACTCAAGCCACTTGTCGAGCAGAAACCGACTCTGCGCAGCAGCTGGATGCTGCAGCCGAGCTGACGAGCCCTCCTTGCTGAGAGAAGGAACTGAGGAGGTCTCGTGCAGGGCTGCACCGATGCAGACCTACCGCTTTTAGGAGCCGTAAGTGTCTCCTCAACAGAGCTTGACTTCATGGATTTCTCTGCTCACTAGGAGTAGGCTTCTGTACTATGCTGCGTTGGCTGGTACAGCAGTGCCTCTTGGTCCCTGTGTCCATCTGTCCAGCTCTTTGGGTTAGGACAAAGGAGGAATGATACAAGCTCCAGAGAATTTCCTTAGCAATAAATATTGCCCTACATACTCCTAACTTGGATTTCCCTCCAGAAATCCTTGTCAACAGTCTGTGGTTTTAAATTGCTGGTCACAGCTGTGTGAGCAGCAGCCCCAAAAGCCATGTAGTCTTGGGGGGAACACAAGCCACGAGGAGCTCTCATTAGCTCTGGGACTTCTGCAGATGCCTGGACCACAGGATTTGCCTAGACGTGGTGAGTGAGGATTGGGCTCTGTTACAGTCACAGAATCACAGAATCACAGAATGGTCAGGGTTGGAAGGGACCTCTGGAAATCATCCAGTCCAACCCCCCTGCCAGAGCAGGGTCACCTACAGCAGGTTGCACAGGACAGTGTCCAGGCGGGTTTTGAATGTCTCCAGTGTGGGAGACTCCACAACCTCTCTGGGCAGCCTGTTCCAGTGCTCTGCCACCCTCAAAGTAAAGAAGTTCCTCCTCATGTTTAGATGGAACTTCCTATGTTCAAGTTTGTGCCCGTTACCTCTTGTCCTATCACTGGGCACCACTGAAAAAAGACTGTTCCCATCCCCCTGGCACCCTCCCTTTAAGTATTTATAAGCATTGATAAGATCCCCCCTCAGTCTTCTCTTCTCCAGACTAAGAAGACCCAAGTCCTTCAGCCTTTCCTCATAATGAAGATGCCTCAGTCCTCTAGTCATCTTTGTAGCCCTTTGCTGGACCATCTCCAGTAGTTCCCTGTCCTTGAACTGGGGAGCCCAGAACTGGACACAATACCCCAGATGCAGCCTTACCAGGGCAGAGCAGAGGGGGAGGATGACCTCCCTTGACCTGCTGGCCACACTTTTCTTGATGCACCCCAGAATGCCATTGGCCTTCTTGGCTACCAGGTCACATTGCTGTCAGGTGTGTTTTGTCAGTGGCTCCTCAGGAGCCAGGGTTTTCACCCTTGATGTCCGAGGGTAGCTCCCCTGCTTCCCATGAAGAGTATGTAGGAGCTGTGCTGTGTAGGACTAAAGAGGTGGATTGGGCTCTCTGGGTCTCCAACTCCAGTCATATTTTACATTATCTTTCCATAAACCACTTCACTGAAAGATATTTCTGGAACCTGATAGATCTGATGTTTAGGAACCTTAGTCTTACTCCAGCCCAGATGTATTCATGGCTGGTTTGCACATATTTGCCTCATGACAGCTCTCTCTTTTACCTTCACAAACTGCACCGCCACCACGAGGACTGGTTCCCAATGCACTTACGTGGGGTTTTCCCTCCCCATCCTCCCCTTGTGAGGTTGAGTCAGTCAGGCGGTCCTAGCCTGCTCTCCTAGAATGGTGGAAAGTCCTTGATCATACTAGTAATACTCTACTTTTTCATTTTTTTCATCCATTTCATAATTGGGTAACCATTGTTGTACGTCGTATGCCAAGGTAAGGCTTCGTTAACTGCCTTATGTGGTGTAATTAATCTTTCTCGCCTTCTACTGGAAATATTTTGTGGTGTAGTCATATGATTAAAATTGCCTTTTTTTGTGTCGGTATCTCCTTGGTGGATCGTAGCAGTATGTGGTCATGTAGTAGGCGTGGACCTGTCACGCAGCTGACCAGCTGTGAGCAGAAACCCTTCCTGGTCCCTTACCCTTTGCACCGTTAACTTTGATCCAGTTTCTCAGGCAGCTCATACCAGCCACCTTCTGCACCCTTCTGGTTTTGGTAATGAAAATATTCAATGAGGTTCAGTTGACGGCTCCATGGGCTCTCCTCGTAGCCCAGTGCTCCCAGGCAAGCTGCAGGTTTCCCCATCTCTGCCAGTCCCTCCCTCTCTTCCCCACATCTCCTGTTTTAAGTAACTTCCTATAGCACTGCCACATACTTTACTGAAATTCAGATGGTTTAGAGCTACTCATTTTTCTTGGCTAGAAATCTAGCTATTTTTAATAAAGAGACACATCTGTTTGGTCTGGCATGATTTATTTATTTTGTGTTTTATCCAATTTTTCATTTACCTCCGTTGCTTAATTTATTGTTATCTTTAAAATTCTGAAGTTTCACATAGTACTGCTTTGTCAGCAGTGCAGTAGCTTGGGTCTGCGTATTAAATATAGAAATATGAGGTATTCTGGCATAGTTTGGGGAGTTTCATCAGTTTATTAAAACTCTTGATGCTGTGCTTATTTTTCAAATGACACTTCTTTCAGTAAGATGATTTATGTATATTCCCTTCATCTCACACTCAGCCATGTCTTGAACATGTTAAGCTCTTTGAATTATGTCTGTCTTTCTCCTGTCACAATATCTTTTTTCTTGCACTCACTTTTATAATTTTTTTTCCTCCACATCCAACAGTTTTGTTCCCATTCAAAAGTAAAGTAAGGATTCACTTTGTTTTGGGGAGCACTGTATCCTATTTCTTACCTTGCTGTCTCATTATTTATTTTGTTGAAGTAATCTTACTGGTTTACTGGGTTTATTTTGATATATATAAAGTGTTTTTATACAACTCTTAAGGTATAACTCAGTCTGACTTTTAGCAGATGTAATTTTATTTCTGTGCTTTTTGTCCTCACCAAAGCAGATGGTAATCTTTGAACATCCCAGGTCTTGCGGGTGTTACTTGTACAGGGCTGACATTGCTTTATTTTAAAGCCCCAGCTGATAGATTGGTGTCTGTGAGGTAGAAATGGAATTTAACTTTCCATGATTATTTTGAGAAAGTCTGTGTTGAAGTTCTGGCCTCCTTGAAGCAGATGGCAAAGCTCCTGCTGGCTCTGATGAAACAACTGTGTTGCTCCAAGAGTTTTTTGACATTAGGTCCTGGTAGAAGAGCGTATTTAGCAGGAATGACTCCCAGACACCCCCCAGCGATTTGAACTAAGTCTTCACATTCGCTGCCTCCCTGTGTTTGGAACACCGTAGGTATCAAGAAACTGAAAACTGATAGCAGAGCAGGTTAGACAACATGAAATAAAGATCTTTAGTGAGTATTATGTGTTTAAAAAAAGCTGACTTGTCTAAAACTAAACTGCAAAGTTTCTCAGGTGCTTTTACGTTTAAAGAGTTTTAATCAGTTATCTTCCCACACATTTTTTTAAGTTCTTGAAGTTGCCAGATAAATTTTCGGTTTTACAAGGTATTGTAAGCTTTCTGACAATATGACAAATTTTACACGATATAAGCCAAACCCTGTAATTAGTAAATCACTCGGCTGAAAATTTTGGGTGCTTCAAGTACTATTCTACTGTCTTCTACAACTCAGATAGATCTAAAATTCCTAATTTTTCTGCAGGCCACATTCAAGCTGGCAATGACTGATTATGGAACAACATCCTTACTAGGCAATTTGCTTTATTTAGGTTTCTGAATAATTATATAGTGCTGTCCCCCTTGTGTTTGATGGTCTAGGTCTGTAAATGGCTGTCCCATCTGTCCGTTGGGATGCGGAGTCAGTGATGTGCAGGACTAGTCAGCACGGTTTGCTGCTTTCCTTAGGCGAGCTAGTAACACAGGCGTGAAATAAATATCCTATAATATCTGCATTACAAATCTGTTCTTCCTTAGATACGGTGGAGTTCCTCTTACTGGATGGCAGAAACGTGTGGGTTTGTACACCTCTATACTCTGCGCTTTACCACAGGGCCGTTAGGGGCCATTTTGTTTGTTGGTGCAAACGAGACGAGCTGCCAGTCAGTTATCGTAAGGTGGCTCAGCAGCTGTAAATGTTGACCCAACTTGGTTCAACGGGAGGGCAGCTGCTGCTCTGGAGATCACCCAAGATGGTGAGATCTCAGGTCTTCTTAGCCATGTTACGACCCCTTTGCGTTTTTGCAGTGGACCCGGAGAGTTTGGACCCGTAGAGCTACAAGAGGGGGTTTGCTGGTTTAGCCCAGGGTGAACACTGGAGACTTTCTTGGTTTAAAACCAAGCAAGCTAACAATCCAGGCAGGGAGAGAATCCACAAAGAGCTGCTCTGGCCCTTGAGCTCCCTGCTTTATGTACACAGCCCTCTGTAAATCGCTGCGGTCCTCTTTCCAATGCACACCCACGTGACCCTTCTGCACAGGCACAAAAATCAATAATAAACAGTAAATGAATAACGAAAGGCCTGCCAACCAAAATCTCCCTTGTTTAATTTCACGTTTCTTTTCCTTTTCTAATCTCCTGTGGCAGAGAAACATTTAAGGGAGAAAGACGCTGGGAGCAAGGAAGTTTTATGAAGCCTTTTCTCACAAACGCCTTTCTTTGAGGAGCGAAGGGGCTGGTGGCGCCGGGGGGGCCGACATCCCCTCGCACGGCGGGCTGCAGCTGCGGCGGGCCTGCGCTTGACCCTCCAGAAACTTTCTCCTTGAGTAAGGATAAGAGACCCATTACGTTGATGGAGAAGGTAGCGATGTCTCTTGTGCGGGACAGGCACTGCCGTTCTCTGGATGTATTCTTATTTGTATACGTCAGGAGTACCATATAGCTGTGCCCTCCCCAGCTATACCCGAGCCTGCCCTTTAGCTAAGGGCTCTGTCCTCTTCCTTTCCCCCTCCCTCCTTAGGTTTTTATCCACCTTTGGTCTTTAAGGTGAGAATAAATCGGTATTAAAAGTGTCTTCTCTGTTCCAGTTTGTAGTGTTAGTTTATTTGGGGTATGTATTTTAAACGCGCAGACTGTGATTATATCCACAGGGCAATGTTTTCTGAAGCACCCGTGGTATTTCATCACCTAGATGCTTCAGTCAGCCATCAGTTTACTTATTAACATGCGCTTATTTATATACTCTTTATAATAAGCACAGTAATAAACCACAATGCTTTGCTAACTGTAAGAAAATCATTAAGTATCTGATATACAGTATAATGCGTGCATGTACAATGGCACAGTATCCTTTTACTCGTGCCCCGGTGTAATTCTGTACTGTGCGTCACAGCCGTTGCTTTTGCAGGAAGTTATGCTGTCAGTTTGGTATAAAAGTTAATATTAATGAGAGACGGGAGAACACCATAAAATAATGATAAACCAAAAATACACGCCAGTTCAAACAAATTTGGTTATGGTGTGTTTGCTTTGTGTGAATGCTGTAGTTCAGCAAGAGGAATGTTGGCCGACTCAGGTCCTCAATGTTGTCATTAAAATATGGGTCCCTCGTGTCAGGGGGCTGCAGCGCTGCGTGGCAGTAGATGGGGATGGTCTGAAGTTTGACTTCTGTTCTTAATTTATAGCAAACAAAATCTTTATTTACAGAGACCATTAACATTATCATGTAGTATGTTGCAGATAAATTTGTTAGAAAGGATTCAGTGAGTATGTTTATGAAGGGGATAAAATTATGCTTTCGATTCAGCAGATGTTTATCATGCAGAAAACTAACTAGAAGCTGATGCACTTGCATTTGAGTCGCTTCCATTTCCTAGTGGTTGCTGTTCAGATGGGAACAGTGAGATTAGATTTTTGTTCTACACTATTGCTTTGTAGGTATTTTTCTTTTTCCCCTTGTGTTTGCTACTTCCCTTCCAGTCCTTTCCTTAGCCCTTGAGCTGGGCCTTGCCGAGGCTGCCTTAAAACACATTTTGCATTTGATAACGCGGTGAGGTGGGCAGAAGTGTAAAAGTCCATGTACAGTTTACGCACTAGATGGCATCCTGTTAAAGAGGCAGGAGGCATCCAGGGACAAGGAGAGGCGGCTGCGGCCTGTGGGAAACATCCTCTGAAAAAACCCTCTGATTGTGTCTCAGAGACCTGACGAAGGGTCATCATCAGTGCCCGATAGTGGATGCATGGACACACAGGCACAGCCCTGTGCAGCAGACTTGTGAATGTGATGGAGCCCCTTCATACACAAGTGGAGATCCATAACAGTCATTCTATTGCATCAAGGTCTCCGCAGAGGGGAAGTATTAAGTTGAACACAGTCACGTGATCAGTAAGAAATATAGTTGTAAGGCCATCCTACAACCGATGCAGTTGTAAGGCAAAGCCGAGTCCTACCCTTGACCTTCAGAAGTCTGCTTGTGAAGTGGTTTTCTAGATTGCTTTTGCAAGGTCAGATGAAAGATGAGGTTCATGAGCTACAGTAAATTGAAGTGGCTGCCATAAAGACAGATTATTTTAAGTTGGACAAAAAATGGAAAAGGCAGGACTAGAAGACTGATTGTTGACTTAAGATGTCTCACATTTGTCTTCCTGAAGCAATTACCACAAAATAAGCCAGAGTGCGAGTTTGAAACAGTTGTGGTGATGGGTGCTGCACCTGTGTGCCAGTGCTCCCGCAGACTGTGGACTTTAAGGCAGTGGGGGCCATTTTCATTGAAGTGCTGAGGAGGTGACTGCTACCAACCTGCCTGCCTTTACTCAACCCACTGCCTCAGCCGTTAAGGCCGCAGAGCATTTTAACAGACTTAAAGTTCTCTGCCTGTCATTTTTAAGGCTCTGGAAAACTCATGCTAGTTCAGGTTTTTTTTATCCTCCTCCCCCTGCCCCCTCCAGCTGATCCATTCAGGCACCTGTAACCATGGACTCTGATACAAGTCTTAAAAAATGATCCCTTCGATACAATATCATCTTTATAAAAGAAGAATGAGTACGTTGCTCACTTTTAGCACTTGTCATTTTTTATCAGGGGTTTTTCAGGAAAGGAGTCATCTCTCCTTTGACGCTTACGTCTGCCTTGCTAGAAGAATCATATAGCAGATTGTTCTTTTATAAATCAATGTTCTTCTATAAATGGAATTGACCGAGCTCTAGTTCTGCTCATTCAGTTTCTTCTCTAGCCGCTTATGTTCTTTCTGTGGACTGCCATTGATATTTTGTTTATGCACAATAGCATCATTTAAAAATAGGAGTATGTAGGTGGTTGCAGCTGCTCAGACAGTTAAAAAAGACTGCTCAACATCAGGTGCCTCTGGAATACCTCACGTCTCCTTCATTGGCGTTTGATCCGTGAGCTTGTTTGGGGAATTTCAGCTAGACTGGGACTCAGGTGACTTGTCTTTGGACCGCTGTGTATTAAATGCTAGCTCTCACCTTTATGTGATTTATCCAGACAGACCAAAGATAAATGTAAGCAATAAAAGATGAAAAATAGTATTGCCGGTATGGTTTAGAACAGGCTGCAAAGTGCTGAGCGGGTTCGGTGTGTTGTAATGTCAGGTGCCCACCTACTTCGTGGTTATTAAATTGATTTGTTTGCATGTGGCTTGTTGTAAGTGAAGGACTGCCTCAGCTAAAGGAGACTTACAGTGAGGCACACTAGGTAGAGGCAATTTAAATACTCAAAATTTTTGTCCGTGAAATATTTGAGTAAGAGGAGTCTCAGCTGTTGTGTGTTTTTATGACAGATATTCATAAGTGGAACAAAAGTATTTTGCTATTGTCTATTAAGGCAGCAGCTTAACTAAGATTTTGGAGAGATTTCAAAAAGAGAATACAAGAAAATAAATTTGTATGGCTACCAGCAACTCACATTGAAAGTCAAGGGCGTAGGGCTAGGTGTTCTCTTCTGGTGAGTCATCTCCTACGTCTCTTTACATAATGTGTATTTCAGCTTTGTCCTCTCTTGCATTTAACAGGGTATAAATAAACATGTTAATTGGAAGGGCAGTGACTTTTAAAAAATACCTGCCTTGGTAGCCAAGCACTTGGCCCTTTCTTAATTTACCACATCTTCTAATGCCATACAGCAATGGCAAGGTCAGAAGAATTAAAAGAAATTTACACGTTAAGTAGCTTCCTATGGAAGTGCTTTTAAGAGCTAAACTTGTCCAATGGTATTGTAACAGCTGAAGCTGAGAACATATAAGTGAACATGAAATATGAGTGGGGCTCACTGCATATTTTGCATGAAAAACAATTCTTCGTATGTAAAGAAAAAGCCGAATAATGCCTGATGTATTGATTTATTTCTCAAGTGTTATCCAATATCGTGAGTGTTGAGTTTTCCTTTTCTCTCCAGATCTTAAATGAGTGATAACTTTCTCTTACGCTCCTCCTCCACTTTTGTTTGAATTTACTTTCCTCTTGCTTCAGCCATGTCACCATGGCCCCTTCCCAAGTTGTGCAGCACGTGAAGGAACACAGACAATGATATGGAAAGGGTTCAAAATCCATGTGTCACTTTCCCTTTACAATTTTGAAACAGATTTAGGTGGAAAGCTTTTGACATCTAGGTCTGTGGGGAGAGTGAGAACATAAAGCTTTCTTTCCATGCTTGCATCCTCTGTGAAATCCTGGAGGAGCCATCACAGATAATGCAAAAGGTATTGCATCTTTGCTAGCACATATTTTAATTTATTTTACTCCTGCTTGGAATTAGGCTGTCTGTTCCTCCAGGGAAAGGTCCTTTGATTGGAAATAAATAGGCGGGAAGGGTGGGTTTTAATTGCCATGAAAGTTCATTTCCAGTGATCAGACGCGTGAATTCAGAGTGTTGTATGGGAGAATGGGAAATCGTGCTTAATAAGCTGGAGTCTGGCATCCAGAGATTACCAAGAAGCAATGTCTTCATTACCAAACCCGTGATTTTTCTCTCTTTCTCCCTCATGTGACAAAATTAACACCCATTTGCAGTACTGCTGTAAAATCTTAGTGGAGGCAAAATCTTAACACTGCTCCGCAGGCAAAGGAATCCCGGGGTGTTACATAGCCCTGACCACACCTGGGAGTACAGAGAGTGAAAACCGACTGAGTCACAGTTAGATTTCACCCAGTGTGAAAGCCAATGCAATTGAAAACCTCCTGTGGGAAACACCTCATCGCTGTTTCCCACCTGACTTGTGCCGCAAAGCCAGGTGCACAGCTGGACAGATGTGGCAAGACGGCGTGATCTCAGTTAACGCAAACACTTTCCGTACGGCTGTTTCGCTTGGTTCTGGTTGCGACCTCCATCCCTCAGGCAGGGCTGGCATGTAGACCGGTTGCTGTGCTGTCACACCAGCAGACCTTTGGGAGTTACCCCAGGTAAGGGAGAGCGGTGACGACAGGCGTTCGCAGCGAAGAAGCACTTGACACCTGACCTGCAGCCAGAAATACCTGTCAGACCACAGCCTTAGTCTTGCTTTTGCTTTTGAGTGTCACATAGCTGGAGTGAGCGTGACGGATTACTGTGCGAACTTGGAAAGAAAAGGCAGTCTCCTGTTCAAACATAGTATAATGTATGTTGAAAGCTTCTTCAGGTTAGTCTGCAAATTATCGAACAGTTTCCTGTTATCTGTAAAGCAGGGGTTTTAACGTGTTCTTGGTACTTTTGAGCAGCATAGGAGTTTTTTCTGTGTGCCAGCAGGCTGTGCTCCAGAAACTATGCAGAACGTATAAACTGCTGTGGTAGAGTCACTTGGAGCATGAGACTCTCCATCCTCGTGGCCTGTCCGGCCCAAAGCACGACACTTGGGGCATTACTGGTGTTGTTTTGGAGGAGGTGGGAGGTTGGTGTATTTTTTTTTTCTGAGAATAGGTAATACTGGATGCAGCAGACAATGTAAAATAACTCTTAATGATCAGATGCCAATCATAATCTGCCTCTCCTTCTTCATCTGTAATTTACTTTCACATACAAGTTTGCTGCTTGGCTTTTCTTTTGTTACTCTTCTGGATAGTCTTATCATAATTCCAACTTTGAGTTTGCCAGTTATTGACTTCAGCATCATCTTTTCATAGTAACTGCTGTAAGTAAATTATGTGTTTAATGAAAGCCTGTTTTCATGTACAGCTCTCAATTTGTCCCTTATTTGATGGAATGGCTGCTTTTTTGCCATTCTGCTTCTTTATTCTACATACACATACAGTATCTCTTCTCCTTTAACTCTTACGTGACCTAAATGATACTGATTTTTTTTTAATATACAGTTTTTGTTTTCACTGCTACTTCTCCCTATGTAATCATCTCTTTTGGATAGAGTGATAGTACTCATATAGCGTGGGTGAACTACAATACATAAAAGAGGTTGTATATTTCATATCCTTTGCCATTCCTAACATCGTGTGTGTTTGGCTGGTTTGGGTTTTTTCTGCTTATTGGAGGTTTTTTTTCTGGCTCTGGCTGCAGCTGTTCGTGGAGGGAGGGGATTCTGTTGAGCTGTGTACAGCGGCGCTCAGATTTTCTGCTCAATCTGTTCCTCTGTATGGCAAGAGAAGAAAATGTAGTCACTGTGTTTTAAATTTAGTAACTTCTAGTAATTTTGATGATTACTAAGATCACTTTTCCGATTATAAATAAACCACATTGTTTAAAAATATTTTTGACTAGACTGATTTCTGTCCCAAAATTGGAACAGACTGAGGAGAGTTTGGGAAAGAAATTACAGTCAAGTTTTTACATTCTTAACCTTAAATGGAAACAGAAGGGCATTGACTGACCAGAAGCTTTAATTTTATAGCTCTTGTAGCTAATGTAAAACATTATTTACTAAAAATGCTGTCAGATTTAGTTTGTCATGCTTTGGAGGTTCCTCTGGAGCTCTGTAGGTGGTTGAAGCCTCAGACAAACCCTTCCGTGTGATGCTCCTTGGGCAATCTGGGGACTGCTGAAATATGTGAGTAGGTGTTAGGTGTCCTCTGGGGAGAGCAAAAGAGGTAACCCAGCATCATTGTCACTGGGAGATTAAGGCCAAGCTGGCCAACGCTTGAGAATAACCATGGGTTGTTGCGAAGCCAATTTCAAGTCATTGAAAGCAAAGTCTGAGGAATTCAATGTCTTCCTTGTCCACATTGCTCAGAAAAGGCTGCCAAGTTTGGTGTAGTAGCAAGGTGGTTAGTTGAGCTGAAGGAGAGCTTGCCATGATGAAAACCCACATCTGGTCACTGCTTCTGGAGCTGTCTTGAATCCATTTACTTCCATGGACTAAATTGGCTGTACAGTTTATTTACCACCAGAGAAGCGTCCATCTTTTTACATAGTTTTGTCAAGATTTATGAATTGAGGAGAGGGATAGCATGTGGCAGACAGGAAGGTCATTGAGATGACGTTACTGATGTAGCTGAACATGAACAGGCTGGTGGTTTGATGCTCTGGGCCATATCTTTTCCCTCCAAGAGGGTCACTGTTTGTTGTCCTCTATGTAAAAATGCATCTCCTTCCAGTGTCTGACCATTAAACACGCGATGTCTGTCAGGGTGTCACTTGTGATCTCTCATCCTGGGACCAGAACACCTCTCCTATGAAGAAACGCTGAGAAGGTTGGAGTTGTTCTGCCGGGAGAAGAGAAGGCTCCAGTGAGACCTTATTGCAGCCTTTCCATATATAAGGGGGGTTTATAAGAAAGACAGGGAGAGACTTTTTAACAAGGCCTGTAGTGACAGGACAAGGGGCAATTGTTTTAAATTGAAAGAGGGTAGGTTTAGATTGGACATAAGGAAGACATTTTTTGCAATGAGGGGGGTGAGACCCTGGAACAGGTTGCCTGAGAAGTTGCTGATATCCCATTATTGGAAGTATTCACGGTTAGGTTGGATGGGGCTTTGAGCAACTGATCTGGTGAAAGATGTCTCTGCCCATGGCAGGGAAGTTGGACTAGATGATCTTTAAAGGTCCCTTCCAACCCAAACCATTCCATGGTTCTATGATCCTGAAATCATCCTCTTTGGAAAATCTTTCCAACAAGGTGCCAAAGTGGTTTACAGTGTTGAGAATTTATAGATAATTGTAGATGTTAAAAGTTTGACATTGTAAAGTCATACACAGGAATGTTTCACCCATAACAAGGTCTTGACTGTGTGTTGTGGTTTTGACTGTTTAATTTGTATGACGTAGACATTTGATGAATTTTTCCATTACTAATTTTCCCTAAAGCCAAGATTAAACACCTTTCATGCATTGCTTCCTACTTCTTTTATGGACATTGAAGAGTCCATAATCTCTGAAGAGATTTCCAAACAGTAGATGTGTTTGAAAAATGCCGCTTCTCTATCTTAAATCAGTACATAGGGCTCTATTTTAGGGTAGCAGATTTTTACCAGATACTTGTCTTCTTTTTGCCACTGGTTTATTAATAGTTTTTCATCTTCAACGTTAACCAGAAACAGAAACTTAAGGAATCACTGTTACTTTTATCTTTATTTAGTAGTAAGTGAGAAGCTCAGGAGCTTTTAGGCGTGTTTGTAACCATGTGTGAAATATCCCTGTATAAAGTTATGAATTCCGTTCTGGTGTATGAACACCGTCGATAGTTGTAACTTGTGTTCTGGTTCACAGCATTTCTATCTCAGCACAGATGTGATACTTCACGGACAGTCAGGGCCAGAGGAGATTTTCTGGCACAGCAAGGTATGGCCTCAACTCAGCAGCTTTTCCATACAACTGCAGCAGATTCGTTTTCTGCCAGCGAGGCCCCTGACTTTAGAAAGTCTCCCTGTGCAATTAGGCAGAAACCAACCACGCTCGTGAGCCGCAATGGATTTCTGGTCTGTGAACTGTGTAGACAGCAAGAGAAATGCCTTTGAAAAAAGGAGATTCCATAGGAACAGAAGCCTTTTACCCTAACGGACAAAAACCAGAAGAGGCAAGAAGGACTGTTGCAGTTTAGGGTTTTGGGTAAACCCAGGGCTTTGGGATGGGATAAGGTCCAGTTGGTAGGGTGTGTTGGATTTATGTTGTTTTTCAAGGTAAAACATTTGTGATTAGAAACCTTGTTTTGTTTAGCTAGTTTCTTTGAATAGATTGTCCTATGTAAGTACAAGTAGGGCCGGGGCATGTCCATACCCCTTCTCTGGGGGACATCTGCTTTAAATACCCAGGGGCTGCAGCAGGCTGTGTCTTGAGCCCTGGGTCTGAGACCACTGGACTCTGCCAGGAACATGAGGTGAGAGCCTCCTCGTTAGTGATGACAAATAGGTTTTCTGAGGGAATCTAATTGCAAAAATAAGGGTGGAAGTGCAATTGCTTTTCTTGTTTAATTTTAATACTGCCATGGAAGGCAGGTATCCTTGGGGGCTGCTGTGGCTATGGAAATGAATGTCCTCTCCTCCGCAGAGTACAGCAGGTACTCAAACAGGGTCCGGTCTGTGGATGTGCAAGGCCTAGACAAAGGCACGGATACTGTTTTCTGCAAATACTTCCAGTCAGGTGCAGTGTGTTCTCTAAGAGAAATCCTGTTCTTTCTGCTCCGCAAACCATGGTGTCAGCAGGACAGCAAATGCTACAGCTTTCAAACACCAGAAGTGGTCCATGATTCTGCCCATGTCGCCTCTGTTGAGACAATTTTAGAAAACAATATATTTATAACCATCTTTAACCTTTTAATGGAGTTGAGAGAAAACGCATAATACAGGTTGGACCATTGTATGGTTTGATTACCGCTTGGTGTTTTACACAACTTATTTAATTCCGGGGTGACACTAACCTATTACATTTTTTCTAAATGGTCTGACCTGCTCACAGTGGCATCAATAGCTGATTTCTCACTGGCTTCTATAGGTAAAAGTTCATGGCAACATGAATAAAAGTATGCTTTCATGCTTGGGTCATGAATTTGTGGTTTGAACCTAAGTTGTATGTGCTTTTGAATAATTTCGTATGAAAAATAGCAGCATGACTTTTATTATTTCCCATACAGCCTATTCCTACTTGTTTTAGTAGAAAGAACTTAAAACATGAAAATAAAAAATCATGACAGTGAGCAAAGCCAAAGTAATAATTCAACTAAAGGAAAGAATAAATGTCGCAATTTAACGGAAATTTATTTGCAGCAGTATTTCGTATTTTTTCCCCTAGCTGCAGGCAGTAAGATACATTTAGGCAATACAGTGTCTTGTTACATACAAATCCCTAAGTGCAGTGGAGAGATTCATCTGCATTTACATTACATCACAGGGGCACTTTTGTACCAAAGTGTAATGCAGTAAGCAGGGAAGCAAGGAATAATTCCTGGTTGTGACTGAAATTGTCTTCCCAGACTCATGGGGTAGCTCCGTGGCCTTGGCATTTGTAAAAGCTTAATTTACAAAACCTTAAAATTTGAACCTGACACTTCAGACCTGACATCTACCCATCTTCATCACTGACACAAGACACACTTACCTTTATTTAGCAGTACTATGGAGAAAAAGAAGGAGGAATGAACTGGTTAATTAAAAGTACCAGGCATTTAACCTCACTTGCTGTGCAGGTATGACGTGCTTTTAAGAAGTAACAAGGAATTGTGGTGTAGGAGACCCTCTCTCTCCTCATATGGGGTAGAAAACCTTCCTTAGAACAGGCCAATTGGGATCAGTGAGAATTGGTTTGAGAAAGGCAATCTAGTTTTAGACCTATATTATCTCCTATTGGATATTAAACTTTATTTGTTTGAAGACCTAGAAGTCTGTCATGCTCCTAATATGGACACCATAATTTAAGCATTCATTTCAGTAGCTGACCAACTATGTGTCACAGAAATATGGTATAACCTTTCAGAGAGATCTCCAGCTGTTGATTAGTGCTATTGCATCGAGTCAGTCTTTATCCAAGTTTTTATTACTGCAGTTTTTTATTATTGCTGAGATTTGAAATGAAGAGCTGTGGACGCTTGCTAATAGAAAACTGTTGGGTTTTATTCTGTTGCTGTTCTGAATCATATTTCCCATGAAGGGGTTGAAATATTATGGAAATGATGACTAAGAACATTTGTTTTAAAATATATTGTGCTGCATTCTTAGCCATGGATTTAAAAATAAATTGTCTACTGAGGAAAAAATGTTGGGCATGTTCCAGTTTCACAACAAAAAGTGGCGGGGGGAGGGTCAGATACTCTGTGCTTGGGCTGAAAAGGAAAAGTGTAGAGAGGGGTAAAAGGCATTTCATGGAGAGCCAAAGAAGTCCAGCTGCATGTCTTGCATGAGGGAGAAACTTAAAAGACTTTCTCAATATTTCTGAAAATTGATGCAACTCTCTCTCTATAATTGGAAAAGGAGAGAGAGATGAAGGTGGCAAGAACTCTATCATGAGATTAATTCTACTTTTCTTTTTAACTTTTTTTTTAAAATGTTGCTCTTTTGAGTCTTAGTTATTTTGCATACAGAGGTGATGATACAGAGAATGGAGTTAGTCTGAGGGGAGAAAGCCATAATTCGATATGTTCCATGTTAAGTGTAACATGGGAAGAAACTCTTCTGCGAGTGTTGCAGAGTATGCTTTGGTACTAAATGCTTCTAGCTTTTGGACGTTATCCTTCAGCTTCTGGTTTTAATCCTAGACCTTCAGAGTTTGTATGATCTGTGTGTGAACACACAGACCCCTCTGGCCTCTGCAGCATTCACTCGAATATCATTGACAAGAGACTTTGGTAACAAATGGTATGGGTGTGGGTCAGTGGTACAGGTGAGCTGCTGGACTGGTTAATGTCTCCAAAATGAAGTTGTTCTGAATTTCCTTCCACATCATCACACATCTAAATCCTATTTTCAAAAGTGATGTGACTTTCTAGGAAAGCCAATGGTACCTGAATAAAGTTGTTCCTATTTAACTTTTGAAAGAGATGCTTCAGTTTCTAAAAGTTTCAATGACACAGTTGAACCAATATTTACATGTAGGTAAGGCATGAAATATTTTTTGAAACAATAGGAACAGGACAATAAACAATCATGAAAGGATGAGTGACAGAAAAATGGATCTACCACATACAGAGCACATGGTATAGTGGTTTTTATAGGATTAGACATTGCTCCTTTCAGGGCCATAATTTCTTTCTGCCTGCAATATGGGCTTGCTTTTTTTTTTTGTTTTCCTTCAATAAGAATCCAGTGGTGGTAGATAGAATGAGACTAAGATATGTATAAAGATCCCACTGAAATGAAACAAGCTTTGAGTGGTGTTTTGGACTTCTGCACATCCGAACAAAACCACCCTGAAACGATGCAAGAAAGCACGAGGCACTTTTGGGAAGTGGGTCGGGCCAGGCTGGGCTGCGGGTGCTGGTGGGACATGGGCGTCCCGCTTCACATCTCTGCCTGGCCTGCGCCCCGGTTAGTAGAATTCGCCAGAGCAGGGTCTTGCAGGGGAAGAAGCTTTGATTGAAGCCCAACTCACAGTGATCCAAGGTGAAAAAAAGTAGATTGAATGCATCTGCTCATCAAATAGGGTCAAGTCTGGTATGCCACACCCCAGGCTGGGGGCTCTGAGAGGTCCTCCTTGTTCCTCCTGACCTGCAAGCCTGTCTGGGCTTCCCTGACAAAAGTGTCGTTGAAATTCATGTGCTTCCATGAGATATGTTGATACAGTTGAAAATGCTGCCAGCAGAAAAATCCCTCCTTGCTCTTCTAGGAAGACAGTGAATAGGAGGCTACCGAGAGATATTTATTAGAATTAGCCTTATAAACCTGTCATGGCATAATTTATGCTTTCCTCTCCATGTAGGATACATCTTTCCTGCTGTAAGGGCTGTGAGAAAGCATAGAGTGGTCCCAGGCCGAAAGAAAAACAGAGTGGCTGTGAAATCCTGTTCTCATACGAACGCCGAGAAAGATTACTTGAAAAATGTGTAGGAAGAAAAATAACAGTGACCAACAGATAAGAAGAAAAGTCTAACTCTTGAGAGAACATAAGCTTTGCCACATGTTAGGGAAACTTAAACAAAGGGGCCTGAGAAAATAATTGGAAATATTAGGGGTTTTTTTTCAACAGTGAAGTCTGCAGTGTTGTCTCCATGGCCATCACTGTGTTCTTTTCCCACTGACAGGTCTGTCAGATTGTACAGGTGGAGAAAGCACTTCAGGTTCTTCAGTGTTTCTGTTTCTTTTTTCTTCTTTTTTTCTTCTTTTATTTAACATTTTCCCACCCTTTTTGGTTATATGCCTCCATAAGGTTCAGACACTTGCTCTTATCTAATGCCTGGGGGTTTCTGGCCTTTTTCAGCTTTCTCTTGAATTCACAGGTAAGGTCAAGCTTGGTTGTTGATCATCAGCCTTTTAAGGTTTATCAAGATCTGGTCTCTGTTCTTCACTTGAGTTCGTGTCACTGTGCTTGGCTGTGTGGTCAACATGTAAAATACCTGCCATGCTGTAGCGCAGCCAAAAGAGCATTGCTCCTCATCGCTTCAGCTGCTTCTCAGAGTTTGCTCATGGCAGAGGTTGGATGTTTTTTCTTCTGTCTGCTGGAATCCTGGGGACGTCACAATGCAATATTGTTCCTGGCACGGAGCGATGAATGTGATCCTTACTGTGGGAAAATTCCTCTGACAGCCGTGCTGGTTTGGAGAAGGTTTATTGTTGATGCTCTTTTCGGTCACAGGATGTGGCTCTTTCAGCTGTGATCACACAGAGAGGGATGGATGACGCTCCCTGCCATGTTACTCTGTAAACTTTCTCCCATCCCCTGGCATTCATCTTCTCCTGTGCCTGGTCCTTGAAGCACAGCTGCCCATTGCAGTCCCATAGGGATTTTAGATAAAACGGTGTTGCAAATGCAAGTGCATCCCTGTAGCAGCAAAAGCCTTAGCTGACCTGTAAAATAACCCTGGTCTGTCGTGTGGATCACTGCCACACAGCAATCCAGCAATATTTAGCTTGGGTCCTTCCGTATTTGCTGGAAAGAGCTCTTTATTGCACTGCGGTGGCCACATGAGACAGTCCCTTGCAGAGTGCTTTCATCAGCCTCTTATTTCTCAGACACGGCTTTCGCTGTCCTTTGAGTCCGGTGAAGGTGGGTTTTGATAAGAGCAACTCATGGATAGTTTTTTTTAGCTCCCTGCCAAAGCAAAATCAGGGATTTGGAAAAACTGGGATAGTCAGGTCCTCTCTGGGGCAGTGGGCTCCGAGGCGTGCAAGGAGGCTCACAATGCAGGTGATTTTTTTGGGGGGTAGGGTAAGCAATGGTGGGCGAAGGGGAACCTCTGGTGGGTGCTTTTCCCCTGTTCCTTGAGGGGTCACTAGTTCCTTTTCTCAGTCAGAGGAAGGCTGTGTCTGGAGTAGAAAAGAGTGAGGAGTAGGAGCACAAGGAGGAAGACCTCTGCAAGGCTTCAGTCTCATGTGTAAAGGGCAAGTGCTTGCCACACAGGAGAGCTAATATGCACCCAAGTACTGTGTAGAGAACACGGATTTGAAATTTGGCAGCCCAGCTCCTTCTGGCAGGGTCGGAAGCTTTTAAATAGAAACTGTACTGGAGCTCCTGGGAAGCTATTCCCCAGGATCGGGGTCTGGAGTTAGGGGAGGCATTCGGGGGCTCACTGCACTCTGCCATCAACATTTTTGTGTCAGTTGTGCAGGTTGTAGAAAGAAGTCTGGAGAGTTGTGGGATGGAAGAGGGAAGAGAAATGGTTTCTCTTTGAGCGCAGGAGCAATTAGGTGAGACTTTGGAAGGGCAAAAGCCTTCCTAAGGTCCTTCTGACAGCTTGAAGACAGCAAACTCTATGCAATAGATAAATAAATAAATAAATAAAAGGGTGAAAGAGTTAGAATGAGTGAAAGATGCCCGGTGAGCTCTCCCTCTGCAGTGGGAATTCAGAAACTGCCCTAGATCCACCTTTGTGGCACTGTGCTCCATTTCCCTGAACTACCCTTGTGCCTTGAGATCAAGTCTTGTCATTTGAGATGGCAGTACTCTGGTCCCATGAAGCAGCACCTTTTAAATCTAGAGAACCTTACATTTCTTTTCAAACTTTATTCAGAAATTACTTCAATCAGCATTGCAGACCTGTTCTGTCAAGTAACAGGTGATAGAACAAGAGGAGATGGCTTCAAGTTGCGCCAAGGGAAACAACCCGGTTTTCAATATTCACCCTGAACTAAAATGATGCCTCTTAAGAGGATGAAAAGTTTTGTTCGTTGCCAACAGTATAATTCATCTATCAATTGGAAGGAAAAAATAAAGGCTTGATTGAGAAGGTCATATTTTTCTTTGAGATCAGTGATGCCTCAAATCAAGGAAACTCAGAAACTCAATTGTTTCGCAACAAAGGCAAATAAGTAAATCAATTGTGTGATTATTTTCAAGAAACAATAAAAACCATTGTAACTTTCAAAAAATATAAACCATTGTTTGTTTCTGAACTACTGTCTAGCCTATGTACTGTGCGATATCCCAAAGTACATTATGGACAGGTCCTTGATTTGGGAGCATATGAAATCAGAGGCTCCAATGAACTTTCTGTATCTGCAGAAACTTCAGAACTGCCTGACACAATCTGTTTCATTGGGCTTGATGACATGGAAATGCTTAGTCCTGTATTCACAACGGGGTTTTTTCCTTAGGCTGCAACTGAAAGAGTTACTTTGGTGCTATTAGGTCTGCAAAACAGTCCTGTTAGTATTGCAATTTCTGGGTTTTTAAAGATGCTGAAAGGGGGAAAGCAAAGCCACACGTTGTGTGGCTTATAACTTGTGTTTATTAATGTACTAAAATCTATTTATTATACACTCGTAAGCGTAGCCCAATCTAATCATTAGCAATACTGAGGACTTAATTTGGCAAAAGTCATTGACTGATTGTTAAAGTTTTCACTATAAAATATTCCTCCCAGACATCTATGTTTATGCTTCAGTTGCTTTGCCTGAGGAGAAGGCACGATCTTGTGCTTTCGGGTCCAGGCTTCGTGCTCCTTAAAACTTGCTGACTTTATTGTATGTCTTTTTACCTCAAATGCAGTGATGGACAGAATACTTTTCTTGCATGAGTAGGCTTGGGCAGATTACCGAAGTCTGAAAAATATTCATCAGTTAAGGCTGAGTTTCAATTTGAAGTTGATTCCAAAGGCGTGTGCAAAAAAAAAAAAAGTGATTTTTTGATTTTAGAAAAAGAAAGGGGGGGGGAATTATATGGACATCTGCTTTAAGTGACATTATTTAAATAAACTGTGCATGTTGTTGTCTCCTTATTTTATCCCAGGGACCTCTAGCTGAGATGGAAGGGTATTTTTGGTCAGGAGATTGCAAGGAATGGTGCCAGGAGGGGCTGCAGCCTTTGAGGTGGACTGGATACACAGATTGGATTCCCAGTGGGGCCCAGTGGCAGCACAAGAGGCAACAGGCACACACTGAAACACGGGAAATTTTGTCCAAACAAGAGAAAACAATTCTTTACTCTGTGGGTGGTCAGACACCGCAGCAGGGTGCCCAGAGAGGCCGTGGAGTCTCCATCCTTGGAGACATTCCAAGCCCAGGTGGATGTGACTGTGAGCAACCTGCTGTCCTGGCCATGCTTGAGCAGGGGGCTCAGACTAGATGATCCTCAAAGGTTCCTTCCAACCTGTGCTTCTGTGTGGCAATTTAGGAGAGGCTTAAAGCAGAGGATGTGGAGTAAGGCAGAAAGGAGGAGCAGGGAAGGTTTTTCCATGGGCTGGAGAAGAGGAGGGATTTGGCTGTGAATTGGCAAGGGCTGGGTGCTCCCCAAGGGGAGGGACAAACACTGGTACAGTGGAGCTCTGGGTAAGGAGGTGCAGGGGTAGGTCAGGGAGGAGGAGGGATGGGACCTGAACTTGGCTGTGGCTGGGTAGGTGGAACAAGTAGGCACTTTGCTAGACCCATTTCATCTAACTTGGATTTTGGCTTGAATAAAGATCTATTGACGTGACTGTCTTGCTCTGTTTCAACCATCCTCCAGGAGCAATTTATCACTTTGCCATGACTTTTTGCAAGGGGTCTGTCCACTCCATCCATCACCTGGTCCTGTAGGTTCTTATATGATTTGTTTTTGCTTTGTGTTTACTACTGGAGACAGAGTAGTCCTTGTCTGTTATAAACGAGTGAAGAACTCTGTTTTAAATAGGCAATATTAATAGCAGAAAACAAGAAAAATTAAAAAGACATTTTAAAGAAAATAAATGTTTTAATTGCAGCTTGCTAACTAGGAAGTTACCCCTTCAGAAACCTCCTGCCCTGGAGACATATCCTGGCTCTGTAGTTTTGTGCATGTGAATCTACTGCATTTTGTGACAGAGCTGAACTGTGACTGTGGCTATTGGAAGTAAAATATCCCTGTTCCCTTTTGGCTTCCACAGCGAGCGGGCAGCGTGTGTCCGTCCACTGCCTGCGTCAGCGCGGGCGCTTATCAAAGGACACATAGGGCACATTGCAACAAGTGGGTTTTTTAAATCCCTTATGTAATTTCAGAGCAAAAGAAGTTATTGGCATTTTGTTAAGCAACTGTTATCTAACTAATGGCATTTAAATTGATGTTAATTCAAGCTAGTAAATGACAATGAAAAGTTGGTGAAGGGTTAGTTTGCTGATGAAATACAAATTCACGTATGTGTTGCCTTCATTTGCATCTGTAAAGCAGGGCTGAAGTTGTACCGTCTGAACTAATTTTTTGTGTGGAATATATTCTGTAAAAATAATTGCTCCAGTAAGAAGCAATTATTGTGTACAATGAAAGCAATGTTCCAGAAGAGTCTTAACTCTCTCTGCACAGACACGAGAAAGATATTTGGAATAAGGGGCATGTTGAGCACATGATTAAGACATAGAGGGACTTTCCACTGAGGTCTTTTCCCTGGGACCTGACACTGCATGCCAGGGGAGACTCTATGTTCATAGTTGGACACTTGATATCATGTACCCTTTTCTTATCAAAGTACTTAACCCTTTGCTTTTCCCTACCTGTAATGTGTTGTTACCAATTTCAGCCAAACCCACGATTAGCAACAAGAAAAATAATGAATCCTGGAAGTCTGTTTTTACCAAATTATAAAGAGATGAGAGGGTTGAGATCAGGGAAGGTGCCCTACTGGAACCACGTTCATCCAGTGCACTGTTTCCAGTGATGTTTGGTTGCAGCTGGAGAAAGGTAGAGTAGTCTGTGTCATTTATTTTGGAATACATTTTCTTGAGAATTTTACTAAAAAAAACCCCCAAACTATTTGCTCAAGGTATATTTCTCATGCTGTTTGACTGAAGTTTAAAGAACACGTGAGCCTCTGCCCTCGGGGTGCCTGCAGGGGTGCTGCGGCATGGCTGCAGTGGTGCGGAGCCAGCCTGAATCAGCCCAACACGGGAGGCGAGTTGCTCCTTCTGCTTGAGGTTCTGTTTTGGCCAACCACCAAACCATCTTCCGTGAAGGGTAAGTGGTGTCAAACACTACTTGCCTGTAGTGTAAACAGGGCCAGAGGCTAAAGCGGGTAAATAACTTTGACTGACAAGAAATATTGCGAAGCAGAGCCCGTAGCCATCTGAAGGCTGGTGGGTTTCATGAAGCATCAGCGAGGGATGCTCGGAGGCGATCTGCCTGCCCTGCAGGCTGAGCAGAGCTGTGTGCACGTGCTCTACTACAGGCTGAAGCTCTTCAGTCTGGTTTGACAACTGATTAGGTGGCGTTAACTAAACAAATCAGGTATGTCAAAAGGGCCACAAACCCTTCGACTTGAAGAAAGGAATGTGTCTCCATGCTTAAATTTGTTAGGAGGAGGAATGTCTCCTGTGGCAGGGGAGACTTGCTCTTTGGTGAAGTGGCGCCTGCTGATTTTATCCGTTTTGCGTATCTGCAAACGCTGTCCTCAGCATAACCTTCCTGCCTGGGCTGATGAAGTTGATAAACTCTGTGTGCCATCTAGTACTGGACACAAGCCCTTGAATCTTTCATGATATTGAAGCCGGAGAAGTGGCACAGTGCTTCCAGGTATCGAGGTGCTGTTAAATCACTGGTGTAATGGAGAAATTCATGCAGCTGCAGGGGAGAAAAGGTGCCTCTCTCTGCTAAATGCCTGCTCTTCAGGTGACTTGATCAGACTGAAGCTGAGGACCTGTTCAAGGGAAACTTGTGCCCATAGCAGAGGTCACAGTTCAGGGCAGGTCTACTACTTTTCCTTCCTTGAAGTATGGGGCCCCGGCCCCTGCATAGTCTTCTCCTTTTCCTATGCTTCCCCTAAAACTCCCAGACACACGGGAGGCATTTCTTCTACGCATATGTAGATGTCTGCATCTAAGCTGCTCAAGCCTGACTCTGTGTGTACTCTGTCTCTGTAGTTGGCAGAGAGAAACAGACACTGCTGGGGTTGGCGACTGCTGAACTGACAACAAAAATATTCAGAAAATCAGTGCTCTCTAATCATGCTGATGAGGACTTTCCCGGGATGGATGCTGTGGAAGTCGGGAGCTGCAACCTCCATGTCTCCATCTTCTCCTTGCACTGCTGGAATACAGCAGCTCTGTGGGTACCACCACCCACCTCTCCAGGTGGGAGGCCGGCAAAGGGGATACAGGCACCCTGGCCCTGGGCATTGCGGTCTGCTCAGAGGGAGACTCACAACTAGTATGAAGTTTCTCAGAAACCTGAATAGTGTTACTGTCTGATAATTTAATTGCCACACCACTTACTGTATCGTGCCTGTCTGGAATCACAGGTTCTACCATGGTGTTCGTACATTGACCATCACTGGGCAGAAGGTGTAAGCTGTAGTTACTGAGGTTTCTTTGTGTTTTGGCAGCACGGTGGTTTGCTGTGAGAGGAACCCTGTGAACCAGTAAGTGCCATGAGCTCCTAGTAAAGATCTGCTGTACGCCCTAAGTTCAGTTCCCACACGGAGTTGGACATGGGAGTCTCTGCAGTTTTCCTTTGTGACTCATGTCTGGCGGGAAGGATGTTGGTGCAGTTGAATCTGCTGTGAGGAGGGCAGATGTCACCACCCATTCCAATCTTATTTTCTTCTACCTGCATAGGTAAGCCTTCTGTTACCATGACTAAATGCCTGAAATTTTCTCTGGTGCTTTGTTTAGGAGAACATTTCCAAGGTGTCTGCCAAGTTTAAGAGCCTATTTCTCCTAAAAGCCAGTGGGACTATGCTTAAGTGCTTTGGTGGACGTTTCCTCTTCACCATACATTTGTTCCTCAGGCTGGCCCTTATCTGGATAAGCCTTGTTTTATTTTGGGAGAACATTAGGTTTCCAGAAGAGGTTTTACTCTTCTGCTGTTGAGTGTTCAGCAAATGAGACTGTTGTGTCCAGGCTTGCTGCCTGAAGCCTGCAGTCTCAGCCTCATCGGTGGACATCTGTGTCTGCAGCAACCTAACACCGATCAAGCTGCAGGTTCAAGAGCACCTCTTGCTTGGATTGTTTTCTTGACTCTCAGAAGCTCTTCTTCCTCAAGAAGGGCTATGATAATCAAGTTATCCAAACATTTACTAAATTTTATCGTTAATTTTTCTTTTTTATTCTGAGAGAAATTTTACATGTCTAGTCTGCTGGGCTGGCACTGCATGGAAGCTGGGTGGAACCCATAGAAAGAGGGGCTGGGACACTACCGAAATGCGGCGTCTTGGGAAAACTGAAATCCTTAAATGACTACAATTTTGTCCAGTAGAACTATTGAAACAGTTTCCAGTGAACTTGGTTTCCCCACTGACTCCACAACTGCATTATATTTACAGCTGCAATGTCAGCTCATCCACTATTACGCACACGAGTATCCACATAGGAAAATAAAAATAAAACTCTTGTTTGACGTTTTTTCCCATGGTTATATTATGGATGCTTTTATGTATCCTAGGGAGTGTGCTCGACACAGCACTCGCTCATCCAGCAGGAACCTTCATAAGTTATCCCTCCCCTGTCTAATTCCTCGCTGTCACACGGGATGCAGGATAACTTTGTTTCTCCTATTGCATCCCTAAGTTGGGTTGAAATGACTGACCGGTTCCTGAGTTACTGAGCAGGGACACACGGAGCATGTTCATATGAACAGCTGAATTCCTCGGATACCTTCTTACACTCTTTTGTGGGTATTCCCTCGTAGGCCTAGAAGTCCTTCTTAATTTTTCCCGTATGTATGATGAAATAATTGCAATTTATAATGTCAGATTTAACATTCTTATATGTTTACTCACACTGAGAAGTAATTTAAATTTGATCAACAATCAAACTTACTCCTAACCATGAACTTTTGGCATTAGATCAGACATTATTAATGTGGATCATAATGCAATGTTGGCAATGTTTAGTACTGTTCTAAATCTCTCCGACTTATTTTTTTATGCACATAAATTGGATATTTGTGTTTTTTCTGGGGCACACATGTTCCCTCTGATGCCAGTTTGCATTTGGTTTGTTATGAGCTGGCCTTAATCCTAATCTGTGGTCCCTCAGAGTTGCATAAAAAATGATGATAGTTTGTTCATAATCTGTTTTTTAATTTGTTATCCACTTCTGTTCACTCTGACATTTGAGGCTTTCATGTGTACACTATGTACAGTCCTGTGGCATAGATCCTTGGAAGTGACCCTGATATTAGGATACAATAAAACAAACCAAAATATTTCAGGTATTTCCCTCAGTGTAGAGAAGACACACTTTTTTTCTTCTCCTAATATTTTATTCTTTTAAAAATGCATTTAAATATGCAGTTATTTAAATGTATTTAATTTAACCACAGTGCTGCTTAGGTGCTTCCTTTGTTTTTAAGTTCTCCTTGGATCATATCAAAAGGTAGTGTGTTCTGCTGGTACACTTTTCAGATACAGTAGCGGCCCCATTTCATCACACAATCGCATGCATTTGGGACAAAAAAAATGCTCTCAGAATTTAACACAGCCATTACACGGCTCTGTTGAGCCATGGGGTTTGATGTTATTGAAAAAATAATGCATTTAATTTGGATTTGATATGTCATTTGCACACAGTGAGTAAGTAGATTGTCACACTGTGTTGGTAACTGTCTTAGATATTTCTGGATAAACAATTTTATGTTTAAAATGCAACCAACCAAACTGAAAACCAAACCAACAAAACCAAAATAAAAAAGAGGTGAATCACCATCCTAATCTTTTGACAGTACTATGCAGAGGGTGAGCTACACTCTGCCACTTAGAAAATAATATTGCCTTATTTTCCGGTCTCATGCTGAATATTGAAAGGGAAGCAGTTGTTGAAAATGGAAGATTTATTATATTATCTGTTGTAGGGAATGGGAATAACTTTCTGCTCTGCTGTTCCTGGTTACTAGACCCCAGGTATTCGTGTAGAGCCCAGGGGCTACTACCAGAGGAGAAGTAGACACTGTATTGCTTAGTATCTCAAGGCTCTGTCACCTACGCAAGTTCCTGGTTCCTATGAGAAGACAGGAGCCCTACATTTGGGGTTTGTTCAAAATCATGAGGCTAACAAGGAGCAAACACCCACTGCTCTGAAGAGAGCTGGACACCTGCCTGGGATCCACAATCTCAGCCTTAACCTAGAATTAAGTGCTTAAGATGGGCCAATCCTTGCTTATTTTCTTTCTTGTATGCAATATTCTTTACATAGAGGTTTCTATGTGTAATAGTCTACCATTTCGTAACTGCTGGAGCTTCATGCCCGCTAGATGTGTCCCAGAACCGTGGCCTGGGAGAGGCAGAACACACAGAACTTCATCTGTTAACTGCTGAGCGTCTCCTCAGAGCTGCCTCTCACTGCCCATAGTGAATGGCTTGCAGTAATCATCTACAGATGATCTACAGGGCAGTGCTGAAGCTAGGATCTTTCTTAAAATTGAAGTTGAAAGACATTCAGTAATGTAATGATTGACTATTGGGGTTCATTGTATCCCTTTTTAAAAAAGCAATCTGTCTTTTGACCTTCATCTCTCTGATACGGACCAACACAGACATAAAAATATTTTTGGTGGCAAAATTAAGTACTTGTTCTTTAGTCTTTCTTGTCATTTGTGTATGTGTGTGCATGTGTGTGTTTACTCAAACAACTTAGTTTTTCTAGGCATTAATTGGCTAAAATGCTGCCAAAAAAGAATTTTTACATGAAATGGGGTTGCATAAATGCAATTTGGACTTCACAGAAATATTTGAAAAATCAGTACAAGAGCAAATAATAATAAAAAGAAAAAACATTCTTGCAATCGGTAAATCAGTCAGGTCTAAAATCGTCTGTGTGTTGAACAGGGAGAAGACCTTGACTTTTTTTTCCACCAGCAGACTCCTTCCTTTCTGTGCCAATGCAATAGGGGAACAGTGAGTTGCAAAGAAGGAATGCGGGTGGAAAACCTTGAACAAAAGGTGATAAGAGCAGGCTATGAGGAGAACACCGAGGACTTCCAGGCAGCTCAGACGTTCAGGGATATTTTCCACTGTCCGGCTAGCCAGTCCCCTTGCCTCCGTGTCTGGGCTGCCTGGCGGGGTCCTGGCTTTGCGCTTTGGGCTGCTCTTCAGCCTGGATCCCGGTGGGAACATGCTGGCATTACCACAAATGAAGCATTTCAGATGTTTCCTTCCAGGGGGACGTGCCTTTATTTGCTCTCCTTGGCTCTGATTGCCCTGTAATCCAAGCCACAGACCCCAGGGGAGCCTCCTTGCAGGACCCCTGCCCTGCTGCCTACTTTCCTGCTGGGAAGCACCGGTCAGGGCTGTCCTCCCTCCTGGCCACTGCGCTCCCTCTTCCCACAGCCACCGCTCCAAAGGTGCTGTTTCCAAGACAGCAGCATCATTTAGGGAGGGAGGTGGGAGCCTGTTTGGAAAAATACCCCGCAGATGGGTGATTGTTCACACCTCTGTGTAGGGGACACGGTGATACGTGCTGCTATTTGGCTTCATTTTTCTCTAGAGCCTGAAGAAAACACCTTTTTCTTGGTGTCATGTCGATCAATAATTGGTGTGTGAGCTGTTGGCAGAGCAGACAAAAAACTACAGAGGCTGGAGGTTGTCACAGTGTGGGTGACTGCAGGTCTCGCTGGGTTTTTAGGAGGGAGCTAACGTTCCTAGAGGCAAAATAAATTCCTTTTGGGGGTTGCTGAATAGTGTGGATTAACTACACAGTTACTCGGAAACTTCCAGTGGTACCTTAAACGCATGAAAATTTGTAATGCCTTAAAAAGCTTTCAGTGCACTTACAGAACAGGGGAGCTTGGAAAGTAAAATTTAACTAACTTAATAAAAATCCTTACCCATCTTTGAGGACAGTGAAGATTACCCTCTACTTTCCACGTAGAGGGGACCTGTTCCCGTTCTGCAGGGGGAGACAGGTGAGACCTCCCCTGTTGAGGGGAGCTGCTCAGGGCAGTAGGACAGGAGAACCTCACAGATGGGATGGATTTGTTTCCCATTCCCAGAGTTGTGGACAATGAGGTTAAGCTCAAAATGAAATCTTCCTCTAGTGACAAGAGAGAATAAAGACTTCTAGTTTAGTGGGTTAGCCTAAGGTGCGTGCACACATCTGCCTCTGTTGGTAGCTCACAATTTCCTGCTTGCACTGTTTTTCTTCAGAGAAATTATTCAAAAGCAGAAATTTACGTCCATATAAAATTTTAACATTTCATTATCCAGCTTCTTTATTAAAACTCAAACTATGCTTTAGGCTTTGGACACACATGTCCTTACAAAACTAAGTAAAATACATATATTATTTTTCTGTGGTAAAAATTGAGGAATAAAGAATACCTGCTCCAGATTGGCAATGGTTGAGGAGCACATCCCTTTCTCTGGAAAACGTGCATGTGTAGCAGGGAGCTTTGAATAGCAAATATATTTGCTGCTTTAAATATTTCATGCTGGCTTGTGGAGAAATGTATGGCAGTTGCATCATAAATGAATCCAACACTTGAGCAAGGTCTTGTGCCCATTATAAGCAAATCACAGCAATGGTAATGCTTGCAGGAGATTTCATTTTATGTTCTCTGTACGCTAATATACATTATCTTCACTGCTGTGTAAGAGAGAGAAGGTTTCTCATAGGGAGAAATTAAATTTGTTGACCCTTCTTTGCAGAATAAACCAGCAGCAAAACAGGGTACGAAACAAAAATTCATAATTGTGCTAGCCAACAGCCTAACTATAAGGTTATTGTCTTACAAGAGCAGTGGATCAGAAACAGATTTTAACGCTTTCTCCAAGTCATCTTATGACGTGTTTTAGGTGAACTTGAAAGAATTTCAGAGAAAGTCTTTCAGTAGCCTGTCAAGAGTCACCTTCCCCACAAGGCAAAGCACTAACCTGGCAAGCCTACCGCTAATGAAATAGATTATTATGAAATCCTTCCACAGATACTGCATGGGTTGTTTAGGCTTTTCGACTGCATATGTGCGTCAGTGTAACGAGAACTTGGCAGAGGGCCTGGGCTCTGTGACACCTTGAAGGATGTCATTGGAAAGCCCTGAGGTTTTGCATCTTCCTTGGAAACAATGCTGGGGGAAGTTCAGATCTGCTCATCAGAGCAAAACTTATTCTTCAGCCATTGCACACAAACAGTGGGGTTTTTGTTCCAGAGGTCTGTGTTTAAAGACGCTGGGAGACTTACTGGTACATAATAGACACGTTTCCTTTGTGAACTTGCCTCGGTCGCTGGAAAGCCAAGCCGGAACACTTGCTTTGCTCCCTGCAGCTTCTTGTCAAGCTGTTATGGCTGAAGGAGGTGTTACCAGCTCTAAATAGTCAAAATAACTAGTTCCGTTCAGGGAACAGCAAAACTACAGTCCTTGTCAGAGGGTTTGTGTCACTGTCATTATAGCATTATGGTCAAAAACAATTTGGACATGTCTTCCTGGTGCTGAGCATCCATGCACACGACTGCAAATATTCATTAAGATTGAACAGCCAGGCCATTAATTCAGGTGCCTAAGTACAGACTTAAGGACATCTGGTTACTCATTGCCTGAGGGTTGATTTGAGTCACTGTGCACCCGTGTCCTGCCTGCCAATGGAGAGAATAAAAGTTGCCTGTTAGAGAGTGTGTTGTGAGCTGTCTGACCCCAGGGTACAGCCTCTCCTGTGGCTTTCTTCCAGAGATGAAATACAGTTAAATGCTCCCAAAAGCCTGCTGGTCCTAAGTATTCTCATGGTGTGTGCAGAACACAAAAGAGACTGTTCAGCGTGTGGGGTGGAAAGCAGGGAAACAGTTGAAGAGCGTTTTGTGCCAACAGAGGTTGCCCAGAGAGGAGCTCGGTGTGCCTTGCAGGTGCCCCCACCCTCTGCACCAGGACGGGGAGGACAAGGAGGTCAGGCTCCACACAGCCTCTTGATCTTTCTCCTTCCTCGCAGCACCTGTTGGTGGTTGGGGTTGTTGAGGGTCCATATGGACGTTGGTGGGCAAGCACGTTGTATGAGCTTGGGACCACGTTCCCCTGCCCCAGGAGCGGAGGGATTAGCGTGGCAGTGGATGGCTGTGGCTCCCACCCGTGTCTTGCTTTCCAGTCTGCTTGTAGGACAGCGGTGGCCCCAGCCAACACCTGCTTGGTTCCGTAATGATTTAAGCCCATTGAGATCCTCCGGTGGCAGGTCCTGCTAGACTTCAGCGTTACTTGTTTTTCCAGCCGGCTGCTGGAGGTGGCATTGCCTATTCTGCAAACAGGGCAAACCCCCTTAGCACAGGAGCATTTGGCAATGGTTAACCCACAAAAGCTCAGAAATGGGGAGGTGGGTGGTTGTTTTTCTTTAAATTCTTCACTCAATGTACTTGCATCTATCTACTTTCTCCTCATCCACCAGCAGTGCTTTTCAGTCTTTGCCATCTTTGGAGCTGCGTGTACTTGTTCAGTGAGACTTATCAAATCTGTTCCTGGTTTTGCCCCCTCCGGACAGCCATTCCTATGGATGGCCCCCAATGTCTGGTAGCTTCGTACCATCAGCTTACTGCTTGGCTGCTCTCGCCAGCACAAGCCAGGCAAATTCCTTTTGTCTGCGGGAGGATCGGAAGGAGCCAGCTTAGGGCTTTGTTTCTACGCTGGAACATTTTTAAATTACTGAGCGTCAGAAAAAAAATAAGCTCGATGCACTCAAAAATGCACTCGCAGAGGCTAAGAAACACTAGATCTAGATGGTTTAGAAGAATAAAGAAGAAATAAGGAAAATATTTCTTTGGTTGCTAGGATGCCTTTTTATCACTGAGATCAGTCTGGTTTGGGGTTTTTCTTTTTATTCAGATGTGTGACTTATTTATTATGGTTAGAGCATTGCTACAGTGTATTCTGACGATAGATTTAAGTATATGAGACAGTTGGCCAGCACTTTAATGTGCAAATTAGGTCTGAAGTGTAGATTGGCCCAGGGTTTTAATTTTTCTTCGAAGGAAAAATAATGAAGAGAGTTAGTGACAGAAATTCATAGTCATTCTTTATTGAAAATGCCGTAAGTGGCATTTACTAGGACATTCGTCCCCGAAATGTATTCTGTTTGCGCAGAAACACTTCGCATCTCGTGCAGCGGAGGAAAGGAGTGTGAATTCAAGGCAGATTATTCTCCCGCTGGCGTTACAGCCCCGGGCAGAGGGTTTGTCATTTACGGAGGGAAATATATGTCTGGCTCTTTTGTCTTCNACAAAGAAATTCCCATTTGAATCGCTCTGCTCCGTTCAAGCCCCCTCCGAGCCTCTGGGTTAGCAGCAGTCAGTCTTTGCAGTGTCCTGACGTCATCCAGTGTATGCATAAGCCCCGCTATTGTCTTACGGAGGGCGAGCAGGGGCTGGGGATTGCAGTAGCTGGTGGCTGCTACCTATTTCTGCCTGCCGGTATCACCGAGAGGACGCTGGCCGGCCCTTATCTCTTGGATTTAAAACACAGGCTCCCGCTCTTTGCTTCCTGAAGAAGGACCTGGGCTGCGGTTGGGAGGAAAAGCTGTCTGCGGCGCGGAGCAGAGGAGGGGAGAGGAGAGAGGAGAATCTGGCAGCTTGGATAGCCCGGACTGCATTGTCTGGCTTCATGACCCCCGCTGTGTAGCGGTCTCATCCCTGCTCTCATACACTCCCTCTGTCTTCCACTCTTTCTTCTTTCCTTTTTAAAATAGCGGCATCTGGGGCCAGCCATGTTTGGCACTGAATCTTCATGTAAGTAAAATGCATCCCACTTCCATCCTTTTGCTGTCGGGAGCAGGGCTCGTTTTATCCTCGCTGTACCCACCGGGCTTGCGTTCCCTCCGCTGTAGGTCGTTGGCTAAAAGCTGCGGTCCTCGCCTGCGTACGCAGGGATGAAAGATGCCGGAGGGGAAGCATCTACCTCCTCGGTGCATCCTCGGTGCGGGCAGCACGGCAGCGCAGGGCTGTCAGCGCTGCTGAATTCAGGCCACTGAAAGATGGGGAGAAAAAGGCAGTTTCGCTTGAACGTGTTAATTGATAAGATCGCATCCGTCGATGATCGGGAGTTGCGAACGCTCTAATGAACACGCTACCGGGATGATATGTTTGAGGACCGGGAATGCTGCAGCGTTAGATGGGCGAGAGCTGGGGGAGAGCGATTTAATCAGCAGGAAAAGACTATCTCATTTTTGTTTCTGGGAAAAAGGAGGCTCGCGTGGGATCCCTCCTGTAACTGGAGAATCCAAAATTAAATTAAGCGGAATTCTAAATATGAGGTGAAAAATGCAAAATAATAGGATTGTTTATTTGTTTCTTCCTGATCTGTGTGCGGGAAAATCTTAACTGAGGCAGTCTGGTGTATAATAGCAGCGCAGACGCATGTCGTTGAAAGCAGGCAGCTTTTGCTTCAACGGGAACAACAATTACCTACCTGCCAAATCTGGCCGCGGAGGAAGGCTGGGGGTTTATGTATAAATAATGTTGCTGGTGACAGTGTGGATGTGCGGAGACCGGTCTGATCCAGTGACTGTCGGGTGACTGAGAAATAGAAAACAGTCGGTTTACACTGTATTTTGCACACAAATAGTACTGCGTGTTGAAAACGTGTCTCATTTGAATATGAAGCAGTGGTGCTTCGTATTTTTTGGAGCGTTATAACATGCAGGGCGGTGTAATGTCTCCATGCGTTTAGGCTGGGACCCTCTGCGGCTCGGCTCGTCATGGGAAGCGGTAAAAGCATGGGGATACCTCATAATCACATCCTTCTGGCTGTCAAACCCCCATGCTCCCAAGGGGTTAATGGGTCCTGTTGCCCAGCCCTGGCAGGTCCCCCCCCCTCCTCTGCCACCACCGCCTGGTCAAGGTCAGGCAGCATAAAAAAAAAAAAAAAACAACCCAAAATTTGCCTTTAGATTTCTTTTGTTTGGGGACCCATTTTTCATGCACGGTTGTAAACATGTTTGCAGCTCCAGGGCAGTGGCGCGTGAGCAGCGATGCCAAATGTTGTAGCTGCATCTGTTTATCCCCTGTAAGCCGCAGCCGGCGCGTCTGCGGGGTCTGCCTCTGCAACATGCCCGTTAACGTGCCTTCAGATAAAATCAGTGGCGTACCTGCCCTCTTGCAGAAAGCCCGTACTGCGTACTCTGCAAAGTCAAATTATTCAGCCTTGTTCGTTTTCGGGGTCCTCTGTTGTTTTACGAGGTGCGTTAATAAACGCCTTGCTTGTCACATGGGGCTTTTGGCTAAAGTCACCGGGTTGTACCACCGGCAGCTGTGGCTGCTTTTGTTTCCATGGTTCCCACCATTTAGAAAAGGGCGACGGGAGCTCCCGTTAACAGCCACTACCTGTCTCCCAGAAGGGTCTAGCGGCATTATTTGCCTTTAAAATAGGGGGTTAAATGCAACGTGGCCAGTTGCCCTCGATCCAAGCGGAGGCTGTGGCCAGTCGCTCCCCGGGCCAGAGGAACACGAAGGTGGCGTGATGGCCTCGCCTTTGTTCAGACCCGCTCCCCCGCGCCTCTGCTCAGGCCTGGACCTCGTCCCCGCGGGGCCGCCTGGGACACTGGAGCTCCTCTTTGGGTTGGACGGGCTGTCCCGTTGGCTGCTGCCGCCGGGTGCTGGCAGGCGGGAGGAGAGCGGGGTCAGGGGCGATGCCACACGCCTGCCTGCGCTGGGCAGCCCTGACCAGGAGGAGCGGCGGGTTCTGCTTTCAAAGAAAGAAAATTGTATGGAAATTAATTTAATCAACACGCAGCCGCAGCTAGGGCTTTTTGGTCCACCCTCTCTTCCTGCCGTCTTGATATTGCCGAGATGTCAAGCGACAGGAGTGCCACTAATTGTTAACGTTTCTGTCGGGCTAGAACGTAAAATAAAATAAATTAATAAGATTCAGCATCATCTGGTCCTTGAAAACATGACAGAAGCCATTTCTGCTGCTGTCCGAAAAGCACAAAATGAGCAGATTACATTTTTTTAATCCTGCTGCTTACACTTAGTATTTAGGCTTTTATTTCTCTTTTCTATGATTAAAAAAACCAAGAAAAATGGTCAGATGCAAATCCTGGCTTAGAACCTTTATTCTGCCACTCGATATCAAAATACTTTAAATGTCAAACCAACTCCCATTCAGCAATCCTGTTCTTTCCTTCTGCTTTTGCCAGCAGTCAGAAGGGCAATAAAAGATAGTCCGAGGGCCATTGTAGAGACACAGGCATCCGCTTATCGCCTCCTGGATGCAGGGAAGGACAAACAGCCGGCGACGCCGGCCTGTGAAGGGGGATAAGGCAGCAGGCGGTGCACAAACAGCTGCTAACGCTCCGGCACGTGAGGGGCGAGGAAGAACGCAGAGCAAAAACCCCGTGCGGTGTCCGTGGGAAGGGGCTGCGCTGTGGCGGGGTCGTTGCCGTACGGTCATGCTCAGTATTTTCCATCGGTCACGTGTCCTCTTTATGATCCCCATGGGAAAGGTATGCGCCAGAAACCCTTCCTCTTCGGAGACTCTTCATCTTCGGTGCTTTTGTGGTGACCCACGTGCAGTCACACTGCCAGGGTGGTGTTGGGGGCTGGATGCATTGGGGGGGGCAGCTCTCCATCCCACACTACCCCTCTGGCTGACCTGACAGATTTATCTGCTGGCCATAATTGTTTCACATTCTGTTGGTGGTAAATAATCATAGAATCATAGAATGGTTTAGGTTGGAGGGGACCTTAAAGACCATCTAGTTCCAACCCCCCCTGCCATGGGCAGGGACACCTTCCACTAGACCAGGTTGCTCAAAGCCCCATCCAGCCTGGCCTTGAACACCTCCAGGGATATTTGGCTTGATAAAGCATTGGGTGGAGAATGAAGTCTTTTTGAAGGTGAAATGATGTTGCAGTGCTGCACTGAAGAGGGGAAGCAGTGGAACTCTGAAGAAGTGACGAGCTGGTCCCCGCGAGAAGGACATCCTCAGTTCAGGGAGAAGAGATAACCCCAAGCCTAGGGGAAATACCCAACATTCCTTGTCTAACTTGTAATATGGCAGGTGCAGGCCTACAGGAGAGACAGCACAGGCACAAACTGAAGACCTTATCGCTCTCTACAACTATCTGAAAGGAGGTTGCAGAGAGGTGGGAGTCAACCTGTTCTGTCAAGTAACAGGTGATAGAACAAGAGGAGATGGCTTCAAGTTGCGCCAAGGGAAGTTTAGACTGGATATTAGGAAGAATTTCTTTACTGAAAGGGTCATCAGGCATTGGAATGCGTTACCCAGAGCAGTGGTGGAGTCTCCATCCCTGGAAGTATTTAACGGTCATGTAGATATAGTGCTCAGGGACATGGTTTAGTGATGGGCTTGTCAGTGTTAGGTTAATGACTGGACTAGATGATCTACAGGTCTTTTCCAATCTAGGAGATTCTGTGGTTCTGTGAAATGCAAGAGCAGGCACAGTCAGTGGGGCTCACCAGTGCTGGGGGAGGTCAGGGTGATGTGGCTCCACCAAATCTGTCGGTGTAATGGGGAGAAATGGGGCAGGGTGCGGTTCAGAGCCTGTAAAGTGCACAAAGAGATTCTCAGAGAGCCATTTCATGTATGTCTGAGAATGTGCACCACGTGTGCTTCAGATACCCCAGACAGAGTAACTCAGTAGGAAGCTGCGAGGAGGGCATCGCACACACATACATGTACGCCGCTCGCCCCAACGCTGTTGAAAGGATCCAGATGTGTGCTGTGAAAGTCTGAGGTGGTGTTCTCAGTACTGCTGCGTTTGTTCATGCCAGGATATTTTGACCTAGCAGCAATGCTGAACCGTGAGGGTTAGACGGGAGGTTGTCTGGTAGGTGCTCTTCCATCCTGGGCTCTTCAAGGAGATGCTCATGGTGGTCCCTGTCTGGTAGATCAGCAGCTGCACTCTGGACAGCGGAGAGACTCTTGACCAAAGGAGAGCTGACCAAAGGGCAGGAGAAATGCAAAACCAAAGGGAGCAAGTGGAGCTTTCCTCCATCACAAGGCTAATGCTGGAAGGCTGCTCTCCATGGGGAGGCTGGGCAATGCTGTGGAGAAGGGCAGACCTTGCCCACTAAGCGGGCCGGGGATAGCGGCTGTGCTTGTCCCAGACTCACTGTACTGCCTTCTGCTCTATCTGTTCAGAAAGTGCTTTTGTTCCTGGGCTTTTTTTTCCCAAACTGTCTTCCAGCCAGAATGCAATAATTGGGAAAGGTTGCATCAAGATAATTGATTTTATGGCATCAGGAAAGTAGTCTTATAAACCCCTGCAAAACAGCAGCAGCCAACAGTGGAGAAACGAGAGATCTTAGCACCAGATAGTGAGAGCAAGGACGATCCGATCAGCACGGGTGCTGCCATCCTGGGCCAGCGTGTCTGCCTTCTCCTGTCCCCAGCACCGGTACTCGCCCCAGCCTGTGCGAGAGCCAGCCAAAACCTGAGCACTTCTGCAGGTACTTGGTTTTAAGCATATTGGCTCTCCAGGCTGGTTCATGGGGTGATTAAATGAGCAGCGGCACAAGGGAGGGTGGGACACGGCTGTTGAAACTCTGGTGGGATGGCAGCCTTGGTGAGAGTGGGCTCCACTGAACCGGCAGATGACCAAAATGCTCCTTTTTTTTTTTGCACATAAATAGCCCACTGCTGTCCTGAATGCCAAGACCGGTAGTAACAGTAAGTACAGGTACCTGGCATCAGATGACAGCCACAATTTCACAATGATGTTACGCTGGTTTCTCAGGCAACTGTACGTCAAAGAGAGGTTACAGGAACGCACCAGAAGCTGTAACTTTAAACCAATATATTTGGCTGCTGAGGTTCCTGCTGTTCCCCATAGAGTCAGGATTGTTGAACGAGTTGCAGAACCAGGTCAAAGAGAGGCCTGGCTACAGCAGCGTCAAATGCCAGAGTAAACCTGGATTATGAAAGGGATTGAGATTGCAGGGGCTGTAATGAACTTGACAAATTCAACAGTGAAACTTCAAGATACTTGGAGGGAAGTAGATTTTGAGGATTTACTGAGTGCTATCATTGTTGGTTTTTTAAATAAACGTATTTTTAAAAAATATAAACATGAGATAAGAGAGGGTTCTGCAGGTTCTGTAAACTCCTTTGGCTGTATTACTTTGTTAGATGCCTGAGGTGATGTCTCCAAGAGCTTGACTGCATGCATGCTCAGGAGGAGAGGGGCTTGAAGCTCAGCCATCCTTCTCAGATGGCACCAATGGCGGTTTGAATTCGCTGTGTTGAGCTGTTTACAGGCAGGCAGCTGTTGGGAAGGTTTAAGTGCACCTTGCCCTTTTTTCCTCCAGAAAGAAAAAGTGAACGGAGACATCTTGCAGGCTAGATTGGACTCATGTGTTTGACAGTCTTAGATGATTTGGCTCTTGCAGCTTTGGATCACCTTTCCTATCTCATTGGTGTAGAGGTTGTGAGGATCTGATGTAAAGTTACTGAATACAGTGCTATTCTCTGGTATAGCTGTGTCCACACAGGAGCTTCTGGAACGGGAAAGAAGTCTCAAGGTGCTGGTGGTGGATAAGGTAACCTTTTTTTCAGATTGTCGAATTGGTTGGTCCTTGCCATAGCTAAAAACATGAGCTGTAATTAGTGGAGGGGTCTGTGACTGGTCGAACGTGACAAAAGATCTTTCTGATTTAAGACAAAAATCACGGAATAATTTAGGTTGAAGGGCCAGCCCCTCCCCCAAAGCAGGACTGACCTCCAAATTAGAGCCAGTGGAAGATACCATCTCAATCCTTCTGCATGTTTGCAAAATGGTATGAGATCAAAACAAGCTTCGGCTTTGACCAGTTTAATTTACAGGACCAGAAACAGGGATAAATCTTTATGCCCAAGGACAAATGAAAGATTATCAGAGTCCCTTTGGGCTGTGTGACCCAGATAGGCAGCACAGTATGTGCAGTGAGGACTGTGTTGTATTATTTGAGCTGGGGTAGAAGCAGTAGACTTTCATGAAATTTGGGGGTAATTAATGGCTATGCCCAGCAAACAGCTTATTTGCAGAACAATCTGTCAACTCTTTTTGGCTTGGCGACAATACCTTGCTTGATCTCTGAAGCACCCGGAAAAGGTCTGTAAAGTGCTACGAAAGGAGCTTGTGGGATTCAGGGAGACAGAGTATTCCAGGTTTCAGGATTAATGGATATCTTTCCTGTTTGGTGGAAATACTAATGTAACATCACTGTTTAGACCCTTTTATATGAAGGTCACTGTCTATAATTAGAGATTACAGAATTTTAGAAATGCCAATATGTTCCCTGTTGTGAAGGATAGGATTCCGAGGCTTTGTAATAGGGAAATAAGCTGTACAACTACAGAGAAAAACACTTGCTACCCAGAATCTGGTGTAGCTCAGTGGAAAATTGGCTGTCTTTGCTGTCTTTGATCAAGGTGAAGCTTATGCTGAGAGATCAAATTAAGATGCTCAGAAACCGAGAGTGCAAGTGAACCCATATTCTACCTAGACCAAGAAATGTGCCATTGCTTCCCAGCGTTAGATGGGAAGTATTTTAGGAGGTCCTAGGGCTCTCTATGGATTTCATTTGGAAATGGCATCTTGAGGTATATCAAGTGTTTTGATATACATGGAAAGTAGAAAAGAAATTCTTGTGGAACTGCAAGGCAGCGAGACAAAATTGAAGTCTGATAGGTTTGACCTCTTTTGAGAAATCCAGTGGCTGGGAAGATCTTTCCTCAGTGCAGTGAAACGAAGGATGCTGAGGTGACCCTCAGAGCATGCTGGATAGTGTTTCAGCCTAAAGCAGGAGCCTGAGGTGAAAATGGTACAAAGCTGATGAGCTTTTCAGAGAAAGTATATAGCTATAGCGGAGACTTTTCATGTTTGTATAGCCCTTACATAGCTTTTGTAAAGGTTTGAACAGGGAAGAAGGATGAGAGAGTGGTGGGAATGAGCTCTGGAAGAACGTGCCTTGTGCTCAAAAGGTCTGTAGCCTAAGAAGCCATGAGGAGGTTTTGAAGATACCCATGGAAAGATTATCCATCTCCCTTGGCCTCTTATGTTTAATGTGCCACTCATTAGCCCAGTGATTTTCCAGTTTACAGTGACAATATGATTTCACTCCAGCAAATGCCGAATTACATTTAACTGCTAGGAATGAATCTTGGAAAGCTGTTGTGAATCTGGGTTTCCTGCTGTACTCACCTGAGTGTGGAAGTACCCATCTTGTGGTGTAACACAGAGTTTTAAGAGGATATGGTCTTGACGTTGATGAGTTATGGTTATGCAGGTGCAGCAAAAGGAAAATGTACTCAATTACATATTTTAAAAGTTCCTGGATGGGAGTAGAAAAAGGAGATCAGGTATTTTTCACTTTATGTCTTTGCTGCATTTTTTAAAGGTAGTAAGGAGTCATATGATGAGGACAAATTCTGAGGGGAAGAGCATATATTACAGCTCCATGGAGCTCAGAAAATGGCAGCTGACTCTACTTGTGAGATCTCTGCTACAAAAAAAGGAAAAACTGCTGTAAGAAGATGGCATCCCAAGCAGAGCCTGAACTGCATAAATCACTGACTTACCAATATGTATCATGAGTCACACTGACTCTGAACTGACTTAGCACGAGGAAAATACTGCTGGTCACAAATATAAAAAAAAATCAACCCAACACCACAAAAGCATTGCAATTAGCAATACTGAAAGATGCTAAAAAGGTAAATTTAACATTCCGGAAAAGAGCTGAATGTGGAAAATATTAACACAACTAACCTTTTTTCCTGTCAGCTGCCTTCATTACTGGCGTTAGTAAGGTATCTAAGACTGCCGCAGTGGTAGTAAATTGTGCCACTGTATTTGCATAGGGGTAATAACCAGTCACTCAAACCATCCATCTGCTGATAAAATACTCTTAAGCTTTGATTTAGATTATCAAAGAGAATACAGTAGATCAGAAATGTCAAATTAGCTGGTAAAGAAATGTGTCAAGTTGTGTGCGAAGATCTCATGCTGAGCTTTGTCATCCACAAGGACATGAGCCCAAACAGTCCCNTGCAGGCCTACAGGAGAGACAGCACAGGCACAAACTGAAGACCTTATCGCTCTCTACAACTATCTGAAAGGAGGTTGCAGAGAGGTGGGAGTCAACCTGTTCTGTCAAGTAACAGGTGATAGAACAAGAGGAGATGGCTTCAAGTTGCGCCAAGGGAAGTTTAGACTGGATATTAGGAAGAATTTCTTTACTGAAAGGGTCATCAGGCATTGGAATGCGTTACCCAGAGCAGTGGTGGAGTCTCCATCCCTGGAAGTATTTAACGGTCATGTAGATATAGTGCTCAGGGACATGGTTTAGTGGTGGGCTTGTCAGTGTTAGGTTAATGACTGGACTAGATGATCTACAGGTCTTTTCCAATCTAGGAGATTCTGTGGTTCTGTGAAATGCAAGAGCAGGCACAGTCAGTGGGGCTCACTAGTGCTGGGGGAGGTCAGGGTGATGTGGCTCCACCAAATCTGTGCTGTGCTGTGAAAGTCTGAGGTGGTGTTCTCAGTACTGCTGTGTTTGTTGATGTCAGGATATTTTGACCTAGCAGCAACGCTGAACCGTGAGGGTTAGACAGGAGGTTTTCTGGGAGGTGCTCTTCCAGCCTGGGCTGTTCAAGGAGATGCTCATGGTGGTCCCTGTCTGGTAGATCAGCAGCTGCACTCTGGAAAGCGGAGAGACTCTGGACCAAAGGAGAGCTGACCAAAGGGAGCAAGTGGAGCTTTCCTCCATCACAAGGCTAATGCTGGAAGGCTGCTCTCCATGGGGAGGCTGGGCAATGCTGTGGAGAAGGGCAGACTTTGCCCACTAAGCGTGCCAGGGGAGAGTGGCTGTACTTGTCCCAGACTCACTGTAGTCTTCTCCTCTGTCTGTTCAGAAAGTGCTTTTGTTCCTGGGCTTTTTTTTTCCCAAACTGTCTTCCAGCCAGAATGCAATAATTGGGAAAGGTTGCATCAAGATAATTGATTTTATGGCATCAGGAAAGTAGTCTTATAAACCCCTGCAAAACAGCAGCAGCCAACAGTGGAGAAACGAGAGATCTTAGCACCAGATAGTGAGAGCAAGGACGATCCGATCAGCACGGGTGCTGCCATCCTGGGCCAGCGTGTCTGCCTTCTCCTGTCCCCAGCACCGGTACTCGCCCCAGCCTGTGCGAGAGCCAGCCAAAACCTGAGCACTTCTGCAGGTACTTGGTTTTAAGCATATTGGCTCTCCAGGCTGGTTCATGGGGTGATTAAATGAGCAGCGGCACAAGGGAGGGTGGGACACAGCTGTTGAAACTCTGGTGGGATGGCAGCCTTGGTGAGAGTGGGCTCCACTGAACCGGCAGATGACCAAAATGCTCTTTTTTTTTTTTTGCACATAAATAGCCCACTGCTGTCCTGAATGCCAAGACCGGTAGTAACAGTAAGTACAGGTACCTGGCATCAGATGACAGCCACAATTTCACAATGATGTTACGCTGGTTTCTCAGGCAACTGTACGTCAAAGAGAGGTTACAGGAACGCACCAGAAGCTGTAACTTTAAACCAATATATTTGGCTGCTGAGGTTCCTGCTGTTCCCCATAGAGTCAGGATTGTTGAACGAGTTGCAGAACCAGGTCAAAGAGAGGCCTGGCTACAGCAGCGTCAAATGCCAGAGTAAACCTGGATTATGAAAGGGATTGAGATTGCAGGGGCTGTAATGAACTTGACAAATTCAACAGTGAAACTTCAAGATACTTGGAGGGAAGTAGATTTTGAGGATTTACTGAGTGCTATCATTGTTGGTTTTTTAAATAAACGTATTTTTAAAAAATATAAACATGAGATAAGAGAGGGTTCTGCAGGTTCTGTAAACTCCTTTGGCTGTATTACTTTGTTAGATGCCTGAGGTGATGTCTCCAAGAGCTTGACTGCATGCATGCTCAGGAGGAGAGGGGCTTGAAGCTCAGCCATCCTTCTCAGATGGCACCAATGGCGGTTTGAATTCGCTGTGTTGAGCTGTTTACAGGCAGGCAGCTGTTGGGAAGGTTTAAGTGCACCTTGCCCTTTTTTCCTCCAGAAAGAAAAAGTGAACGGAGACATCTTGCAGGCTAGATTGGACTCATGTGTTTGACAGTCTTAGATGATTTGGCTCTTGCAGTTTTGGATCACCTTTCCTATCTCATTGGTGTAGAGGTTGTGAGGATCTGATGTAAAGTTACTGAATACAGTGCTATTCTCTGGTATAGCTGTGTCCACACAGGAGCTTCTGGAACGGGAAAGAAGTCTCAAGGTGCTGGTGGTGGATAAGGTAACCTTTTTTTCAGATTGTCGAATTGGTTGGTCCTTGCCATAGCTAAAAACATGAGCTGTAATTAGTGGAGGGGTCTGTGACTGGTCGAACGTGACAAAAGATCTTTCTGATTTAAGACAAAAATCACGGAATAATTTAGGTTGAAGGGCCAGCCCCTCCCCCAAAGCAGGACTGACCTCCAAATTAGAGCCAGTGGAAGATACCATCTCAATCCTTCTGCATGTTTGCAAAATGGTATGAGATCAAAACAAGCTTCGGCTTTGACCAGTTTAATTTACAGGACCAGAAACAGGGATAAATCTTTATGCCCAAGGACAAATGAAAGATTATCAGAGTCCCTTTGGGCTGTGTGACCCAGATAGGCAGCACAGTATGTGCAGTGAGGACTGCGTTGTATTATTTGAGCTGGGGTAGAAGCAGTAGACTTTCATGAAATTTGGGGGTAATTAATGGCTATGCCCAGCAAACAGCTTATTTGCAGAACAATCTGTCAACTCTTTTTGGCTTGGCGACAATACCTTGCTTGATCTCTGAAGCACCCGGAAAAGGTCTGTAAAGTGCTACGAAAGGAGCTTGTGGGATTCAGGGAGACAGAGTATTCCAGGTTTCAAGATTAATGGATATCTTTCCTGTTTGGTGGAAATACTAATGTAACATCACTGTTCAGACCCTTTTATATGAAGGTCACTGTCTATAATTAGAGATTACAGAATCTTAGAAATGCCATTATGTTCCCTGTTGTGAAGGATAGGATTCCGAGGCTTTGTAATAGGGAAATAAGCTGTACAACTACAGAGAAAAACACTTGCTACCCAGAATCTGGTGTAGCTCAGTGGAAAATTGGCTGTCTTTGCTGTCTTTGATCAAGGTGAAGCGTACGCTGAGAGATCAAATTAAGATGCTCAGAAACTGAGAGTGCAAGTGAACCCATATTCTACCTAGACCAAGAAATGTGCCATTGCTTCCCAGCGTTAGATGGGAAGTATTTTAGGAGGTCCTAGGGCTCTCTATGGATTTCATTTGGAAATGGCATCTTGAGGTATATCAAGTGTTTTGATATACATGGGAAGTAGAAAAGAAATTCTTGTGGAACTGCAAGGCAGCGATACAAAATTGAAGTCTGATAGGTTTGACCTCTTTTGAGAAATCCAGTGGCTGGGAAGATCTTTCCTCAGTGCAGTGAAACGAAGGATGCTGAGGTGACCCTCAGAGCATGCTGGATAGTGTTTCAGCCTAAAGCAGGAGCCTGAGGTGAAAATGGTACAAAGCTGATGAGCTTTTCAGAGAAAGTATATAGCTATAGCGGAGACTTTGCATGTTTGTATAGCCCTTACATAGCTTTTGTAAAGGTTTGAACAGGGAAGAAGGATGAGAGAGTGGTGGGAATGAGCTCTGGAAGAACGTGCCTTGTGCTCAAAAGGTCTGTAGCCTAAGAAGCCATGAGGAGGTTTTGAAGATACCCGTGGAAAGATTATCCATCTCCCTTGGCCTCTTATGTTTAATGTGCCACTCATTAGCCCAGTGATTTTCCAGTTTACAGTGACAATATGATTTCACTCCAGCAAATGCCGAATTACATTTAACTGCTAGGAATGAATCTTGGAAAGCTGTTGTGAATCTGGGTTTCCTGCTGTACTCACCTGAGTGTGGAAGTACCCATCTTGTGGTGTAACACAGAGTTTTAAGAGGATATGGTCTTGACGTTGATGAGTTATGGTTATGCAGGTGCAGCAAAAGGAAAATGTACTCAATTACATATTTTAAAAGTTCCTGGATGGGAGTAGAAAAAGGAGATCAGGTATTTTTCACTTTATGTCTTTGCTGCATTTTTTAAAGGTAGTAAGGAGTCATATGATGAGGACAAATTCTGAGGGGAAGAGCATATATTACAGCTCCATGGAGCTCAGAAAATGGCAGCTGACTCTACTTGTGAGATCTCTGCTACAAAAAAAGGAAAAACTGCTGTAAGAAGATGGCATCCCAAGCAGAGCCTGAACTGCATAAATCACTGACTTACCAATATGTATCATGAGTCACACTGACTCTGAACTGACTTAGCACGAGGAAAATACTGCTGGTCACAAATATAAAAAAAAATCAACCCAACACCACAAAAGCATTGCAATTAGCAATACTGAAAGATGCTAAAAAGGTAAATTTAACATTCCGGAAAAGAGCTGAATGTGGAAAATATTAACACAACTAACCTTTTTTCCTGTCAGCTGCCTTCATTACTGGCGTTAGTAAGGTATCTAAGACTGCCGCAGTGGTAGTAAATTGTGCCACTGTATTTGCATAGGGGTAATAACCAGTCACTCAAACCATCCATCTGCTGATAAAATACTCTTAAGCTTTGATTTAGATTATCAAAGAGAATACAGTAGATCAGAAATGTCAAATTAGCTGGTAAAGAAATGTGTCAAGTTGTGTGCGAAGATCTCATGCTGAGCTTTGTCATCCACAAGGACATGAGCCCAAACAGTCCCACTAAAAAGCCCTGGAATTTTTTTGGGCAGTGAGTGGAGGCAAAGGTCTGCTAGAGGGTTAACTAAGCCGGGAAAAGTGTTTCTGTAACTCAGCAACGTGTATCAGCCTGGTTACTCTCTGTGTCCTCTGCTGCTTGCGTGGTCCACGGTGATAACTCCAGATAAGCTGTTATTATTATGTACATAGCGAAGAGGGTGATAATCGGGCTGCCTGTGCAGATGGATGGAGAAAAGCTCCGAATGGTGGAAAAGAGCAGCCAGATAAAAAGCAGCAAGATCTGAGCTGTAAGTGTTGCTTTCAAGAGTGGAAGTTCCTCCAAGAAACCACCCAAGTGTGAGAGGCCTCATGCAGGTTGTACAGGAAGATACGGTGCCCTTTGTCACAGGACGGACGAGAAGCTCTGTGGCAGTACAACCGGGAGCAGAGTCCTCTACAACCGCTGACGTGCTAGTGATGTCTTTCTGAGGCTTCAGCTGGAGTGTTATGATAGCACAAGGTGATAGCACTGAGATCAAGGATTTCTCAAGTGTATTAAATAAGACATAGTATATCCTCTTTAATATCATTTACACATGCTGTAGTGGGACTGCTGGGTGTTGCCCCAGCCCGTAGGGATACAACAGCTACAATGACCAAGAGATTAAGTTGCCTACCCAGGATAAAGCGCTGGTGGTCTGTCACGGCGGAGAGAGGTCCCACAAAGAACAGGCATTCAACAGCCTTTACACGGGCCCTTTTTTGGAGTTATCTTCATAGGTATAAATACTTTCACAACCGGGGTTCTCGCTATGCTAGGGTACACCTCCACGCCGCAGAAGGTGGCACTGATGCGGTCATCGTGTGTCACAGCCTGCGGTGACCCGTCTGGATGCAAAGAGACATTAGCTTGGTCGCTCAGGGGCATTGCGTGTATGCTAATGACTTAGAGTCTGGGCGGGTCTTGGCTGCATGTCAGAGAGGAATGAAGCTGTAGATTGAAAACCAGTGCCCTGTACTGCAGGAGTTCAGTGAACTACGTGCCTGGCATTTAGTTAGGTTACATCTTGTTTGTGTGTCAATTAATTCTGCCATAAAATAAAGTGCATAAAAATACTCACACAGAATTATGCAAAAAAAAAGACAAGAAGAAAAGGCTCATGTTTGGACTTGCCATCCTTAATAGTATCCCCTTAAACACAGAGGCTTCCCTGAGGGAACAAAGCGATGTGACTCCCCTAATCCGGACCGTCAGTGCAGCCACCGTCGCTGTGGAGGGAGGCACTGCAGGCAGCTGCAGTCTGGCAGTAAATACGTGGCGTCTGCATTTCCAGTTATTCTCCTTTAGTCCTCTGATTTGTGTGTACTCCAAATGTGTCTTGGTTTTTATCAGGATGAAAGAGGTGTCTTTATGTCATTGAACAATCTAACTATGGACAAAGGAGTTCAAAAACCTCCCGGTTTTTATTTATGTATGTAGTATATGTGTATATATACATTTTTTTTCACTTTGACAGCTGTTCTGAGTTAAAACTATAACTGCCTTGTTTTTACTAGGATTGTAAAACATACTAGTTGACCAAAGTTAAAGCAGTTTTTTCCTAGTGAAGGAACAGCCTGAAGCTGTCTCCCCATACAGTGGAGATGCTGATGAGGAGCTGTGGTCTTACTGCTTCTCTCCAGGACCTGGGAATTAAGTACCATGGCAGCTAGTAATGCTTGTTACCATATGTAATGAGCCCAAAAACTTACACGCATCTGGAAACTGAAGTACTCATGTCCAGAAGCATTGCAGACATACTGACAGAAGAGAGTGGAGGTATATCGTGGGCAGCATGGGCAAGCCTGCATTGCAGCTGGCTCGTGTGCTGCCTTACGTACAGGTAAGGGAGGATTATGCTGCCAAGTTGTCTTCCAGAAACTGGAATTTCATCTCTCAAAATCAGCTGCTGGAGGTTATTGATAGCTTTGTTGTTTCTTTTTTTAGTAGGCTAAAATCTGGCTGTTAGTCCTGTGTTTATTTCAGAAGTTCAGTCTAGAAATACCATTCAAAGGGAAAGATGCACAACTATTGACTCCTGAACTTGAATCATAGTTGTGGGGCTGTGCTTCTGCTTTCTAGCATCCAAACTCACAGAACTGGTTTGATTAAATAATTTGGAAGAAGAAAATGAGGACAGCCAGTCAAATAATAGCAAGAGTCATCAATGGATATAGTCAGAATGAAATCTAATCGAAATAAACTTCTGATCAGCAATCTGAGACACTAAACTATAAAATTATTGGTGAATGAGATAATCACGCTATGACAAGAAATATTTTAGAACATGTAAAAAATTCACCTTGTTTTCCAACATTTCATTTGCTTTCATTGTCTGCAAGAAGAATGGAGCGCTAGCTATGAGCAAAAGTGGAAGTAACTTCCTTTTTTCTTTGTAAAGTTTTATACATGAGCCCAAGGCAAAACATGGCCTTCATGGGCTCAAGCTTTATCTGATTTCACACCAGCTACTGCAGGGTGCTAAGGTCCAAAAATAAGCCAACAACAGCAGTTGTTGGTGTGGTACAAGTCACTGCAGTTGAGTTTGAGTATTGGCCGTTTGCAGCTGGTCATCTTTTCTTTGGGAAAAGCATGTCAAGGTGGTTTTGAACAATGAGACTTGTCCTAAATAGGTGCTGAAAACCTTTGTGCTGGGCTCTTAAGAGTTTAGGCTGATTGATAAGATCAGTCTTCGCTGTGATTACTATTCTTAGAAATAGTACATGATCTCTTACAAGGTTTGTCTGTATGCGCCTTACTTAGGTTTAAGTAAAAGTGTGATTTTTTTTTTAAACAAGGTTAATTAAGCTGATACAAAAAAACCTACACAGATTCTCAATTAGGACTAGATTGAGTTAACAAGGTGTAGGTTTAAGGTTAATTGAAAGAAACTTTCTTAGCTGAAATAAGAATGTTCATGAACTATACTGCATCAAAATGTGGGTGCAGGCAGGTCAAAATGCTTTAAAGTAATATTCATGTAAAAATGTCAGCATAATTTATTGGGTTTGCTTTTAGAGCCTTTCATAACACTTTTTGCAGTTTTCAGAAACTCAAAATGAAACGTCTGCTTGTTTGCTGTGTGCTCAGGTTTCTTAACAAGCATGAATGACCTTTGATAAAGGGTTTGAAGTTCACATCTGCTGAAGATGAACTACAGTTTCTAAGCATAACAAATGAATAACTGTTTTCTTTGATCTTGCTGCCGTGCAGTCGGCACTTTGGTGACGTTTCTGCAAAGCTAATGATATATATTTGGAGGACGCCAAGAAAATGGATACTAGGTAGTGTTAATTGTCCTGCCCATAGATACGGCCATGCTTCCCTGGGATGCTTTCTTGTGGGAAGGCCGAGAGGCATTTCTATTGATCCACAGTGGCAGAGCATCAACAATTTTGAGAGCACGAGGTGAGAAGGGCCTTCTTAAATTTATGAGGGCATTATCTGTAATAGTTCAGCACTTAAGCCGTTGGCCAAGGTGGTATGAAAATTAATCTTTATACTGAACAACCTCCTGTTTATGTTGTGTTCTAGATCTAAATACTAAACTTGAGCTGGTTTAAAAACTTTTGAGATTTTGGCAAAAAAAAAAAGGAATTAAACACAAAATATACATTGCAAGCTGTTGCAAAACCAGGTATGGGCTAGATGGCTGATCTGTAGAGACTGAAATAAACTGAAGAACAGTTGGAAGCCTGAAGAACAGTTGGAAACCTGAAGGAGGAGGTCAGATCAACTTAATTCTTGAGCAACAAGAAAATTGAGGAGGTGTGATGAGCTAGAAGAGAGAAGGAAGTCTGCAGCATGGAAGATCCTAGAATAGTAAATTCTCGAATTGTGGGGGATTTGGAAAGCGTGAGAGCTAAAATCTCATATGCTGAATAGGCAGCCAGAGTACGTATGGGTAAGAGAGGGGGGAGGATGAGAGAAGCAGTAGGAGAGGCAGATGTGAACAGGCTTGATGGTGGAATGTTTAATCCTGCCCAGCCTTCCTTAATGAAGACCTACTGCCATTCCCATGACGAAATCAAGAGACGTCCTTAAGATATAAAATGGAAATGGTGGAAAATGCTGGAAATGCTATTGAAGTGATTTTAGTAAATGAGGCTGTTTTAGAAATGAAAAACAAGACATCAGTCTCCCTTTATTCCAATATCTAGATGAGAAAGGGCATAGTAGATAATTTGCCATACTAAACTTTATCACGCAGCCCTTGACTGCCGTGTGAACAAGAGTTAATTACATCCATGGAGCCAGTCCCCCTGCTCCTGCCTGGGGTGGGAAAATAAGGCAGTGTCTCTAGGACTGGGGCGGCGAAGCTGTGACAGCCCAGGTGATCCGGGGTTGAGGGGATTGACACAAACCCTACTTTATTTCCAGATCTTTTTCAGAGTTTGGAGTGGAGGCAGGCTCCTTTTTCCATCCCTCGCTTTCCAGTGGGTGCTTTAGTGATTTTCCCTAGGTCTGTCACTCCCGACTGTACCCTGTTTTACTGAAAGCACCAATTAAGTAGCCGAGCATTTGCTCTTCCTCCCAGATGGTTCCCTCTTCAATACGGGAAGCAATCTGTGCTGTAACAAAACGGGCAGGAGCCCAAGCTGTAATCTTGTAGACAGCTCAGTGCAGCCTGCCGTTTGAAGCTGAATTAATAGCGGGATGTGAGTTAACGGTGCAGTTAGCAGGAGAGAGCAGAACCGGGGCGGGGTGGGAGCGGGGGAGAGGAGAAACTGCCTGGTGCTGTTTTGTTTGAGCCTGGCTTGCTCCTAATCCCGCTGGCCATTCAGCCTTGGTGGTGAGCAATAAGCCTGAGTACCAGCTGTGCCTTCCTATGGGCTGCCGCGTTATTTTCAGCGCCTGTGAAAATGAGGCATTTCCATTTAATTTGCATCTTTTTCCCCCTTCTCTTTCTCTAATGAACAAGGGAGTACAGCAAATGCATTTATGCCCTCCTTAGTGATGCCTCCCCTCCTTTCAGATGCATCTACTGTAAGATCCCTTTCAATCCATTGCTTGCTTTAGATCTAGCATCTTGTAGTTCAGCAAAAGTAACTAAAAGTCTCTGGTTATTGATGAGATCTCCCGCAGCTTCCAGCTGCTCCGCGGGCACTTTTGTTCGGAACTCGGATTTCTGAGAGTAGGCCTATTCACCCATTCAGCATCACCAGTATGGCCCCACAGAGATTTTCCTGCTAGGTAGTTTTCCCTTTACTCTGAAAAATCTCACATTTTCAGAATATGCATTGGGAACTTACTGGAAAACCTACCTCAATTTTCCTCCCTGTTTTTTCAGAACTCTAAAGGTGACAGCGGAGAAATTCACTGAACATGCCACTGTTTCATGTGCTGTATCATCACTTCCAACAACGTTTCAGGTTCTCCCTGGAAGCTTAGTCTTTACAGTCCTCAGCTGTAACAAGCACGATGCTTTCCTTTCTGGTACAGCCCGTACAGCATGCCAGATAGGTTGCCTGAGCATAAAAAGGTGCAGTGAATCAATTCAGTAAATCTAAAAAGGGCCATTTCTCAGTCTGTGGTGGACAAAGAAGGTTTAGACAGCTTGGTCTGCTACAGAGAGGGCTTAGTTAGGTCTCTCACACAAGTCAGTGTCCAAAGTATAGGTAGCCAAATTGATCAATTAATTTCAATTAACACATAGGCATTGGGTATTTTGAAAGTGGATATAAATCTGTTCTGAAGCTAAATTACTTATTCTTTTTTGATAGAATCCCTGAAACGGTAAGAAGGAGAAGTAAGATGAAAACTAGCCTGTCCTCCTGGAGAAGGGAAGCAAACAGACATCTAGAGAAAATAGTTATTGTTATCTATGACATGGCCTTCAGTTATTTGGCTTGGAGCGGTCTCTCATATTTTTATCTTGAACCTGTCGCCTTTTTATTTGTTGCTAGTGACTGACTCCCATTGCTGCACGCGGTTTGGCTGATGGGGCTCGATGCGATGCCCAGTGCATCTCAGACACCAGAGTTATTCATTTGGTCCACAACAAACACATCTGGCTGGTCTTCAGGCTCCAGCCTGTGCTATGGCCACTCTGTGGTTTGTGTGGTTACAGTACGTGACATTTTCTTGGCAATTGTTTGGTGGATTATTTTGTTAAGCACCCGGTTTTGAGAGGAGACTTTTCATCAAGTCCCGTTAGGTAGTTAAGTTTTCTGCTCAGTGGGACTTTGTGGTCTCTGAGTGGACTGACGAGTGTTGTCTTTAACAGGTAAGGAAAAGAATTTGGCTCTTCAGCTACAGCTTCACTGCTGGAAGCACTTTCACCCCAATACATCTCTGCACAACGCAACGCTTCTTCCAATTCCAGTCACTAATTCCATCCCCTTTGAGCAAGATTTAAAAGCTGCTTAGCAGCAAGTGCCTGTGGTGAGGGAAGGCAGCTGCTGTGCTTGCAGAGCAGCACTTGCTTGAAGCAATGGCAGAATTTTATGTTGTAGCTATTTATACCCCTATTTTTGTGTTCTCTGGTCGGGTTTGTGGCAGTTGCTGGGTAAAAGAATAAGAACGTGTATGTCTATGTAATAAACACGATATACATTACCTTTTCATGTTACATCCTCCATATAACACACACACTGCTTCAGGGTGAAGGCGAGCTGCCCGTTGTGGGTTTGGGGGTTTCTGTTGTCACCTTCAGTGTTGGGATATAAGGAGAGGAACTGAGTCAAGGCTATGAAACGTAGTAAATCTGGAACTGAAAACAGCAACTTTAAATGCAGTAATTTCCCAGGCAAAGACATTTTAGTCATATTCCAATCAAATTTTAGCGCTGCTCAGCCAGTGGATGTTTCTGTTGCTGAATTCTACTTTGATTCTTAGTATAATTTCAGATTGAGGGAAAACAGTGGTTTTGTCATTAATTTGATCTATTATTTGAAGTAAAACAGCGAATTACAAAAAGAATCAGTTTCAAAATTGGCCAATTGTTTTAAATCATTACTTTTTAACGATTCTTTTTGATTCCTTAATATTTCAGCTGGGCATTAATGTGATATCAGTCTAGGGTGAGGTACTGCTTGTACACTTAGATTATAGTTTTTCATCACACCTTGAATTTTATTCTATTACCATTGGGCAGAATCCTGGAAAACATCGATGTCAGAAAGCTGAGCTAGAGAAAAAGATGTGTCTTCTGAATGAAGGTAGTCGGGTGCTTCCTGAAAAGCCACTACTGAGATAACAAACGTCTATCAGAGCGTTCAGATAATTACATCTTCTCCTGTGGGCTAGTGGTGCTGAGGTTGATCAACTAGATTTATCCTTGAAATAATGTCGTGGGTGTCAATGGCCCAGGCTGGGATCATTTTGCCCCACTTACCTATATGACCTATAGGCTTGTTTTGTTGCTGCATTGTCCTTGTCCAGCAGCAGGATGCTCTGGGATAGGGACCTGACTATAGGGAGTCTTCAAGTGTTATACTTTAGCATCTTCTGTCATTTGCCCTAAACACATCTTACTTCAGGCTTGAGCATCATGTTTACAAGATGATTCTCTTGGGTGAGAATCTTCTATATCTGCTTGTATTCAAAAGAAATACTACATTTTTTGTCTTTGTGAGTGATTTAAGATGTGCTCCCAAGTGTACACGTTGTATATATTTGTATTTTTATTTAGGTGCTTTTTAACAGCAACACTAACCCATTTTTATTGGTGGGTGATGCAGCTGCAGAATGCAAGACACAAAGAGGTCATTTGGGGCTCCAGTTGTTTGCCTATAGGAAGCATCTAGAGCCATTTCAGATGCCCCAGGGCATACTTCTCCTGGCCTCCAGCTGTTGGTCCTGGGGGTATTCTGTCTGTGCCTGGTGTCAGTGTATCAGCTACCCTAACGCGTCTCAAACAGCTTTGGATGCACATACTTAGACGACCAAATCAAGCTCTTCTTGTCATCAGGGGTTGTTGTTTATGTAATCCTGAAGGGATCCGGTCGTGTGAAGTAATGTGGGAATCTCAGATTCCCGAGTAACTCCAGGGGTTTTTTTTGTTTTGTTTTGAGCAGCAGAGAGTAGAAGCCACAGCGCTGATGATAAACTTGGACTCTGGCAAAGCGCGCGTGTCAACTGTTGCCGTGATTAACACCGGCTGCTCAGCAGCACGGGCTCGGGGCTGGGGGAACATGCTGTACTCGAATTATCTGGCTTAGAAATGCCCTCCCCTTGCCATTTGCAAGCAGGGACAGACAGAAGACAAACATTTCTCCCCCTAAATATGGGACTTGTTACAGCTTAGTTGCTTGGCAATCCACTTGACTGTAAAATAAGCAGACTATTAAGCAATGCTACTGGTTTCCTTCCTTCTATGGCTTTGCGGGATGTGCTGTGATCTTTGTGCCGTTACAGCCTTTACAACCGCCTGCTCAGCTGCAGCGGGAGATGGGCATTGTGGCCACGGGTCTGGCTCTGGGGGAGAGAAAGTCACTGAGTTTTCAGGTGTTCCTCCTGTTGTTTTTGGGGTTTTTTTTTCTGTATGACACTGCATTTCTATTCCTACCACTTCCCTTTCTCCTTTTAAGCTTATTGGCAACATCTGTTGCTGCTGTCTGTAATTACACTCGGCACTGGGAGAAGGGGAGACGCTGAGCGCAGCAACTGCCTGTGCCTTCCCCGTAGGTATTCAAAGTCATGTATTAATATACTGACACTTCTAGATTCCTTCATCATTTATTTCCCCCTGATCCAAAACAAATTCTTCTCTCTCAACTCTGTATGGACTAAACCATATCTCTGCCCCCTCCCTTGACATGGATAACCAGAACCAGTTCCTGTCAGGAAAAAACATACTGGATTATATTTCTATAGGCTATTTCTATTTCTATTTCTACATATTTATATCTATATCTATATCTATATTTAATTTATATTTATATTTATTTATGTGGCTATCCTGTGATTGAAGTAGTGTCATCCATCCCTGAAAGATGCAAGTGTATTATGATCCCAAGGAGATAACAGTACTTCCTGTGGTCAAAATAATAATAGTAATTACTAATAATTATTAATAGATATTGCTACTAATAATAGTTCTGAATCATACTGATAAAATACAAATAAAAGATTCCAGATTCTGAGCACGGTTCACCTCAGGGTCACTGGAAGAAAGGTCTTTTGAAGAGCTGGGTATATGTTTGTAGAAATTACTTCAGATTCTGGCATACGTTATCCTGATATACCCTTTTCCTACTGTTGTATATATTAAGTGACCAGAGCATATTAATTTAATGAATAGCTATAAAAGAAAGGAAAACAATAGAAAGGACAATTTCTATATGTATTTAACTATAGGATAAAATTTAGTTTCTCATTTGGTGCCAATTCACTGTACATTCTTGTATATTTGACATTTAGAGTTGAAAACTTTTGCTTTAATCTTATTCTTCTCATATCGTGTCATTTGACTTTCCCAGCCAATGAGCCCTGAAATCTAATTACAGTCACCGCAGGAAGTACTAAATGAAAGAGCATTCAAATATGGGAATTAGCAGAACTGTGGTTAGCTAATGACTGCAGTACACTTGGTAAGCAAGACGTGCAAATTTGAGTGGGGCAACGTCTTGAATCTCTCTCGTAGCAGCGGGGAAAACCCCCAATTTGTCCTTCTTTGGTGCTCAGCCTGCTGATGAGTACGTGCAGAAATCCGGGCCATCTGCAGGCTGATGTTCTGGTCCAGCGGTGTGTGGGAGCAGACAGCTGTGCCTGCACTTGAGGACAGAAAGCTGAAGGGTCTTGAAGGTACAGATCAGGGCAGGGTTCTGAACAGCAAAGCACCTTTTCAGGTATTCAGCCAGCTCTGTGAAACCAGCAGTAGGGTAGACACTAACTAACTCCATTAAATACAAAATCCATGTGATTCACACACAGGGATATATTGTATCTTATGTATTGCATACATTAAATTTACATACAAAATTAGCGTCCTTTCTACTTGCTTCAATGTATTGCTCTTTAACAGCAGAAACAGATTTACTGTCAGAAAAGAGGGAAAATATAGGCATGCTCACTGTCTACACGTATAAAATACACAGAGGGAGTCCTACATGAAACAGAATTATAGATACCACTTTTCAAAGAAACCCGACTTTAATGAAATCTGTCAGATGCCAGTCATACAAACATGCTTTGATGTCTTTAAAATGATAGATCATTATTATTCCAGAGGGGAAAAGCATATACAGAACACAAATTTTAATTATGCCTGAAAAGACTGCAAGTTTTTAACATTTCAAATAAATATGGATGTGACATTTTATCTGAGTTCTTTTATGGTTTTGGATACAGGCCTCATTACATTCAGCTGCTGTTTATGGCATTCGACATACAGCAGTATATTTAGCTCCAAAAAGCTGAAGATAGGAATTTAATATAAAGGTTGAGGGACAAACTGAGTCAGAAGGGGTTCATTACTTAATAAACAGAGATAAGTTTCTTCTGTGAAGGGCATGTCTATAGCGTGCAGTGGAGAGAGCCTCAAGTGAGCTAGTGGAATAATACCAAAGCAATATAGTTCTTCAGGACTGTACTCCAGCTAATTAGTCTGTCAAGCTGGTTAATAGGGTTTTGCTGCTGTCTTGGATGAAAACGAGCATCTTCACATGGCATTGTCCTGCAGCCACCACATGGGGTTTCTGAAGCAGTCGCAGTCGTCCAGGGCGCTCTGTAACACACCTTGCTGTAGGGTTTAGATGTTCTCTCCAGCTTTTACAGTGTCAGGTGTGTTCAGATACATCCTAAATTTATGTTGAAGGATTTTGTTGTTGTTGTTAGAGAGTTTGTGTGATGATAGTTGGGTTTTGGCTTTTCCTTTTCTACCAGTAGATGTTCTACCATGAACAAGCCCTGCTGTGTATCTTCTAAACCAACTCTCAGTGATATTTTTTGAATCCCATTTTATTGGGCACTTCATCTAAGACCATCCAAAGGACCATACTGAAGATGTGCTCCGTTCCTCGAATTAGAAGTTTTTAAAGTGCTTTAATTTAAACCTCTAAAATTATAAGGTATTTTCAAAAATCTTGATCTGTGTTTGCTTCTTACTGTCCTTCTGAGAAACATTTTATCATGAAAATGTGCTGATAATTTGCTTATTTAAAAAGTTGGTTTCCATCTAATTTGCATAAGTGCAGATTACCACACAGTTATAAATGGAATAGGTGTTTGAAAATATTGGACAAACCTGCATTTTGTTCCTTCCACAGCAGAAAATTGTGTTTATATCAGTACACTGAGTGAGGAATCAGACCCCTCAAATGCTAACAATTGGTCTTAATCTAACATTTTATGTTTTTGGTTGCTGTTACTGCTCATACTTGTAGTTCACTCAAAATCAATATACTTCTCAGTAGGACACAGACAAAGCCATTAATTTTAACTAAAAGAGGTATGATCTTCAAATATGTTCAGTTAGGGCCAAAAAAGTCTCCAAATTATTTGTCTGTATCTCTCAGAGCCCCTCTGCAAAACACAAGGGAAACCAGGCCATTCTTAGTATGAGGAAATTTCCGTAAAGGAAAATAGGCTTTACCAAAACCAGAAGCTCTGATCAGCCCGGAGAAGCATCGTTGTATTTCTCAAGGGTCTCTTCTGAAGAAGGCGTGAGGGTGTTTGTGCTCTAGTCGCCCAGGCTGTTCTCCAGGAAGATGCAAGAAGACATGAAATTAAGTTCCGAAGGTGAAAAACAGTCTGGGGAAATAAAATATATGTCTCAAATCTATTTGTAGTGCTAACATCCCACATGGAGATTGGCAGGAGAATTCTAGCTTGCAGTAAGGGGAAGATTGGAGGAAAATACTGGGAGATAAACCTATCAGATGTGGTTACAGTGCTTCAGCTACGGGTCTCAGTAAAATAGATTTGATTTCTAAGCTTTCTTGCAAAGGCATCTTGGTATATTGTTTGTGCTACATAAAACAATTGCTAAATACATAAATAAATACAGCACAAGCTTTCTGTGCTATAAATAAAGGCATTTCTCTCCTGCATGCCCATTAAAGATCACATATCAGAGGAACACTTTTCCAAGCTTCTTCGCTCAGGTAGAAGATGTCTAAGAGATCTTAAAAGCCAGATCATAAACTTATGCAGAAGACAACTGTTTGAGCGTCTCTCAAAGACTCTTTCTGACTAGTCCTAACTAGGGTGAAGAGGAGAATTTGCACAGGAACTTCATCACAGTGCTGCAAAGCTTCTGGGCTGCATTGTGGTCCCTGAGGCATCCCTGCAGGATTGTGGATTTGGACCTATATGGCTATTCAAATGGGACAGGGGAAGTGGGGAATTCCTGCCTTTTCAGCGGAACTAGGAAGGCTTGAAGCAATCTTAACACACACCTTTGGCTTCGTATTCTGTATTGGTCTTAGAGGGAAGCTTTAGGTAGTATCAGGTATGAGGCTCCAGGACACGAAGCGAAGCAGGGAGCTTTTTGTTAGGTGTTGTCAATCACTTGTAGATTCTTACCAGCATCCAAGCACAGGAAACAATATGTGGTGCTTTCCTCATTTTTTTCATTCATTGTTGTATGAAAGGCCAAAATAGAGAAAGCATCTTGCAGAAAACATTCATCCAGAAGAGGTTACAGACAAGCAGATTGGGAAAAAAATTTAGCATCAGTAAGACAGGTTATCTTCTTCATTTAATATCAGGAGTTCTCAACACAATCTTTTTCTGTTCACCAGGAGGGGAAAAAAAAAGTGCCTGTTAAGAAATTATTTTAGGCTGACAATGTTCCTTTACCTTGAAACAAGACAGTAAATTATCCCATCTTTTGTGGTTCAGAAAAAGAAGGGGGAAAATGCTGCCCAAGGTCATCAGCCTGAAAACTATTGAGCAACTGCAGTCAGTAACTTGCACGTGTTACTGGTGTAGAGCTGTCCTGAAGATTTCGCTACTGGAGCAACCGGCTTTGGAGCAGTTCTTGCGCTGAATCAAACAACCAAAATCTAATGAAAACCCTCAGCTTAAATAACAGTATGGGTAAATGCTTGTTGCTACGCACAAAGGCTTAGCTGGGGCAGCCGGTGCCGTTAATTGGAGACAGAAAGCTAAATCCCTGGGCTGGAAATCCGCTCCTTGGAGTCCATCTTAAGTATAGGTTAGTTGTGAAACTGCCTGGAGAGTCTGTGGCTCAGCATCACATGGAAGTGAGAAGTGAAGGAAGGGGAAAGAGAGCTGGAGGAAGAAGAAAAAATACAAGAAGTGAATTTTGGTTTTTCTAATATATACGCTAGCAGGTACTCTTTTCTGGCATGAGAAGGCGGGTTATAATAAATCCTACTGTTTCACTCTTTGAATGGTGAGTCAGAAATGAAGTTGCATAAGGTGCCACACGTGTGACTGATGACAGGAACTCTCACCGTACTGCTGCGTTTGCCCTGAGCGGTGAATGCTGATACCTGCAGCTCTGGCACAGAGCACCTCCATCCCTGGCAGCCCCCCCATCCCGCACGGAAGGCCCCGTGCCCGGGGCGAGATACTGTGCGGCGTATGATAGGGCAGCAGAGTTAAACCTTGAGACCTTTGGTGCTGAACTGGGTTTAACCTCTTTCTTAGTTCTTCTTCTGATGGAAGAAGAAGCCCTGTGGCTCTCTGATTCTCTGGTAGGAGAGAGAATCACTGGAGGAGCTGAGTCTGTCGGGATGGGGTAGGAAATGGAAATGGTAGGATCTGGAAAATATTGGAAGACATAATAACAAATAAATAATACATAAATAATAACAAATAAAAAAGCACATGCCTTTTAAAACATATGGACAGAAGCGAAGGTAAATAGAAGGTAAACTCATATTTCTGCATCAGCGGGGTTTGGGGGCCAGGGCAGCGTAACCCATCGCCATGAGGCTGGGCCCCCCTGGGCCACTCCTCCTGCCGGCTGTGCCGCCCGGGCGGCATCGCTCCTGGTAAAGGACCTCGTGCAGGGAGGGCCTGCGTTGTCCCTCACCTGGGCTTGGCAGATAGCCCATGGCAACTTTTTCAATTCCTGATTTCAGCTTCTTGGGGCTCCCTTTCAAAGAGGGGCTCCGTCATACATAGGCAGTGCTGCCCCAAAGTGAAAGGGACAGCTGCTGCCACCACCCTGGGTTATCCTCATGGATGGGCAACTCTCCACGAGACCCCACCAGGCGATACAGAAATCTATCGTGGACTTTATTCTTGTAATAAAGCCGTGGCAGTGACACTATTTCCTTTTCTTTAACAGGATTATTTTACTTCAAGGTTAAAGTAACTATTTCATTCTTCATTTACCTAAAGTAAGTAGCTATTTTTCCTGGTCTTTCCCACTCATCTTTCAAATCTGTTTGTTCATCAACCACTTTTTTGGAATTTCTTCTCTGCCTTTTCAGCTGAACTACAGGGAAATCTGATTTTAGGGAAAGCTTTGCAAAATGATTTACTGAGAATAAAAATAAATTGTTCTGTGTCAGTCAGGACTTTGAGTAGAGTTTTTGCCCACCAGCATCTGTTATGCATTTGGCCCATGGTTGTTTACCCTACGATTAGATTGTATAAGGAAAAGTGGCAACTTCTGCTGAACTCTTTAGGAATGGGTGGTGTTATCTATTCCTGGCAGAAAAGACATAAGCAGAAGTTTTGCACTCTGTTTCCTTCTCCTTTCTGAGGCCATTCCCAATGCATGCAGATGGGACAGGACAGGACAGGACAGGACAGGACAGGACAGGACAGGACAGGATAGGATAGGATAGGATAGGATAGGATAGGATAGGATAGGATAGGCGGATAGATCTACTCTGCTTTTTTTCAAATGACATTGCACATTGAAACTAAATTGAGCCAGATGACAGCCAAAATGAATAATTTACAAGTCAAAGAGGAAGGCGCTGCAATGGAGGCAAGCAAGTGGATGCACATCACAGAAATGAAGGCAAGAGGCGGCTTTAAAAACTACTGCAGCATGAAAGAGAGTAAAAATGGCCTTGTGAGCTGGAAGCTGATGTGCTAGGGAAATGGACTTACAAACTGCAGGTGTGCCCTAAAGAGATGGAGGCACAAATAATTCAGTCCTTCGGAGCCATGCGACCACCTCAGCTAATCTGGTGTATGGAGAGCACTTTGGTTTCCACTAATGCTGGCCTCGAGCAAAAAATCTTAATGAGCCCATCTGCTAGCAGAGCTCTGTGCTTTCCCTGTCAGCTCTGTGGAGTGCTCCCGGTGATAAACATTTCAAAGAAAGGAAGTATAACTGTGGTGAAAAAATTTCTCTCTGCTCAGAGCAAACCAGAGAGAGAAACAGTGCTCTACACAGAAAGAAAATGGTACGGTTAATAACTGTCAACAAAGAATCCCAGGCTTGTTTCATTCTATTTCTTGATTTTGCTTTCTTTTTTTCTGCTTATTTGATCTTGTCGGTCAGGATTTGGCAGAAATTGCTTGGTTCCGTATGAAATAAGTGTGAAACTGCAGGATAAAAATTCTGTTTCCCCGTTGCAGCCCAGCTGAAGGCAAGCTTGGCTCTGCATGCCAGGGAGGTTCTCCAGCCCCTGAGAACATCCTGGGCCACTTCAGTGAAGAGGCCTCTCCTTAACCACTCCTCAGGGGCTTGTTTTCAAACACCCAGGCAGCGTACTGGAACTCAGAAGGGCGTGCTTTAATTACTCATTTGAATTTCTGTGCTACGTGTTTACTTGTAATTTTGCCTCAGTGATGCTCATCTAGCATTGCTGCCTGTGTAGTATTCACCTGCATTTCCCCAAACTTCAGTATGGGAAAAATGTCTGCGGCATTTTGTGGTACTTCAGTTCTCTTGACATACGTCGATGCGGTTGGCGTTCTCTCTCAGCATTGACAGCAGTGGGACTGGCAGATGGGGCAAAGAGAGCTTTGTTTTTCTAAACAATGTCCTCTGGCCTTCCTTTTTTGCTTTGCCTCATAGGAGCAATCAAGCATAGGATTAAAAATGTTGCCTTGTTTTTGAAAACCAGGAAGAGCAACATACTTAAAATCACAGCAAAACCCACTACAAGTCGTCTGCCTCGTGGATTTCTAGCTCTGGTTTGAGACTAACTAATCTCTGAAGGGTTTACCTATTTGGCAGTATTAAATTAACTTGGGAAAACCGACAATATTAAATTAACTTGGGAAAACTCCTACAGAAAAAAAACCAGCTTTAGGGAAAGGATAATGACTCTGTGGCATTTACTTAATTATCCAAATTACAAGTGCACTTCATGAGCAACGAACCTGGAGTCGTTTCCTCAGGAGTCTGACTCCTCAGCAAAAGGAAACCACCACTTCGGAGAAGTCTAAAAGCCTATTATAACATTTCCAATTCAAGAGGTGCATTTTTCCCACAAACTCATGTTCATAACTCCAGGTAAAACATGACTGGATTTATTTATTTAATCTAAAAATTAAATGTCTTCAGGGCAAAGGACTTGTTAATGGGAAAAAAAAATTCTAGGTTTTGAAAAACTGTTAATTTTTTTTTTTTTTGGTGTTATGCTTCACTGAGAAAATTGTGAATGCTTTTGGGAAGGGGTTAATGCAATATTTCTTTACTGATGCATTCATGCAGAAATAAACAAATCTTGCCCTGCTGCATGTCAGCCAAATACATTTTTTAATACGGCTACAAAACGGTAACATCTCTTGATACCATTTCAAGCTCACAGACCTCTTGGCATCTCCTGCCTTTGGCTTCTGCTGCCAGTATCAACTCTGGGCTGGGCTTTGCTGGCGAGCTGCAGCACGCATTCCCACATCGAGCTGTTTCCTTCAGGCAGCGATGCCTTAACAAGCCCAGATGGTTTTCCCTAATTCCCCTAATTGATGATATTTCCTATTTTCAAAGTTTGGGATCTTTTTGCTCAGTGGCAGCTCTTCACCATGTGAAATATTAATTGCGTAATATGAAAAAGAGCTCTTCAAGGGACCCATTCCTTAATAGTGCTAATGTTGCTGGAGCTCAGAGAAACTTCCTTTGGGGAGCTATTTTTCTTTTTAAAAAGTAACGAAGAAAACAGGGAGACCCAAACCCAACACAGCAGGTTATATGTAGCCTTCCCTTTTTCTGCTCTAGGGAGTTTTTAAGGCTGCGAATCTGTGTTAGTTTTTTGTTCTAATCACCTTTACATACCCTTTCTTTCATGCTCTACTTCACTTTATATAATACAAGCAGGCAAGTCTGCTTCATGGACTACCATAGCTCAGTCTACTGTGCTGTCCTGGGACAGGCTGGACCGGGATCAGGTCTGCTGGAAAGCACTAAATGAAATACCTTTCTTTGGATATAATCCGCTGTTTTCTGTAATGCTTTTTTTGGTTGGGAGGCTGATAGTACCAGAAACAGCCCTTGAAGAAGGCCTGAACAATTCACTTCACCGGTGTCTTAAGAAGGTGCTACGTGTAAGAGGAGAAACCGACAGGGTGGCTGTAAATGAGTGCAAAGATCTCCGCTGCTTCTGCGCGCAGAATGTTACTTAGGTCTCTTCCCAAAGCGCAGGCAGGGAACCAAGCCCCGAAACACCGCAGTGAAAGACTCGCAGGCAAGCCAGCCATGAAGCTGGGAGCAGAAGCCAAACTTTATTGCAAATTCTGTGTTGCTCCGGTATTATATATCCCTAAGTGCATCTCTCTAATGGGCACTTCTAGCCAGAAAGTCAGCTGCCCTTCTCTCAGTGGTATTTCGTGCTTTGAATAATGAACATTAAGGGGTTTGTTGGTCATTTAAATGCCACAATTCCAAGCACTTAAACACACTTAGCAGGTTCTGAATCTCTCTGTTTCTGAGCCAAGTGGCATTTTGAAAAGCATTAAGTTGAGTAGTCTCCCACAATAATTTTGCTTGCCCTCTGTGAGCTTTCTGTACCAGAGTGCGCTTTGAATCTATGGCTGTATTGATTTTGGTATTTTGCCATTCTCAAAGTTTTCTTCTGGATTTTTCTGCTGAAGCAGTTGCTTATTCAGATGCGTGTGTTCAGAGGGGAATTGGCTCCACGTGCTGCACACTCAGAGATCACTTTCCTATTGCTCTTCCTCAAGGGCCAGACGGGAAGCTAGTTCCTAACCACATGTGTAGGGAAACCTGGGAGAGGATGTGAGGTCCCCTGGTTGTTGAATCTTTTTGCTGGCATTCCCCTCCCCGAAAAAAATTCCAGAAACTTTTGCTCCTGCATTAAGAGAAAACATGGCAAGTTTTAGCTTCAAAGACAGTTTTTCCAGGGTGATCTGAGTAGGTCAACTTAAAGGACAGCAGAAAAAATCCCAATGTAGTATCATAATTAAGCACCAGTGTTTGAGGATTAACATAGCCACGGTTACTAGTCCTAGATATACTAACGAGAACAGAAGAGGAACAAGGAGATGCAAGAAAACCGCAGCATTTTGAGGGGCTGTTTTTGTAGCACGGCCTTTGCTGGTCACTGGGTGCAGTGGTGAAGTAGCGTTCACTCATGTTTAGAAATGAGTACAGGCAACGGTCACCAGGTTTGCTCAGTGCTCAGGTCTTACCAACCCTTGGAGAGTGAAAAGCTGAGCTCGCGAGGTTTGTCTCACCTCAGTGACGCACTGCCTGCCTGACCAAACTTTCAAAACCAGTTTCTAATTGCAGACATTCAATTTGAGCCATCTTGGCCTGATTTTTGAGGAACTCTGAGTTCCCATACCTCAAGTCCGAGTCAAGGGGGGGGAACCTGCAAAGAGGATCTTCAGCCATTACCTGCCTATATTTCGAGACACCGACATGCGTGACGCAGTGGAAGGGAAGGGCAGTGTTGCTGACCTGCCTTGCTTCTGACATGCCCTCCCTTTAGCTCAGCATCTTTCTCACAGGGCAATGCGCAAAAAACAGTGCAAAAAAACAAGGCATAGGCTGCTAATCACAAAGAGAAATACTTTTTAAAAATATTATATTTTTAAGCTGCTTTCTGCATTGTGGTATCTGCAATCCAGCTATAGTTTGATATGGCGTGACATGCAGAATATTATGCTAGAGTTATTTACTGAAATGTGGGGGTGCACTCTTCAGCTGTTTGATGTCCACCTGGAGAATTCAGACAGGCAAATGGGTATTTACTTTCACAGGTTCCAGGCTGGACCTAAACGTGGGGTTTCCCAACACAGCTAAATGTTTTACCTAGACTTTGGATTTTCAAGTTATAGCAAATACAGTGTCTGACTAGGTCAACAACAACGTTGGGAAGACAGGTTATAGTAAGTCCGGTGCTGGTGTTATTTCTCATGCAAGCTTCTCGTTTATCAGGCATGCCTTGTTTGGCTAATTTAGCCTTGAATTTTTTACTTCTATCTCCTCTTTTTTTGGTTTTGGAGGAAAAGAGATCTGACAGTAGCTGGTGGGTAACACAGAGTGCTGGGGGTAGTGTATTTGTGCGGGGTTTCTGAGCAGTCATTTTAAACAGAAGAAAGGAAAATTAAGGAGGACACTGTTGGACAGAATGCTATTTCACAGTTGCTTTCAGCCAGGTCAGCCATGGCTCATGTTTGGAATTAAATATTCAATAAGAAAAATAGTGGGTGTCTTGCACTGCCTTTTCTCCTGGGATTTCATCAAAGGCTAAATCAAATAACATCATTATTGTTAATGTTAATGAGGTAATCTAAGTGGCATTTTATTTGTCTTTTCATAAAACGAAACAAGCTTTAAAACCATGCACAGTCCAGTTTTGTCTAGCAGACACACGAGGCCTTTGGAGGAAATGACAGTGGAGGGGGACTCCCTGCCTGCAGGGACAGAAGGACCACCCTGGCCACAAGATGATCGTGTTTTAAAAGTCTAACTTCATGCTATACGTCCATAAGGCCGTGTGAGAGGGGTGCTCCCTCAGCCTCCACTGTGCCATTTGCCATGCGTTTGGTTTGAGATTCTTTTTCTGGAGCTCACTCTATTGAAAATCTTTATTATGCAAAATTCTCCCCCAAAGTTTGTCTCCTCGTCCGTCAGGTCCTGAATGCAGATTGCAGTTCTGTCTACGGAGTTACCACAGAGCCTTTTCCATTTTAATAAGTTTTGGGTGTCCCAAGAGACTGGTAGACAATGGAAATTATACAGCGCATGTCAAACCTGCTGCTGTGCTTTCTTTGAAATACCTCAAAATGGAGGCAAAGAGGTAGAAGTTTTCTACTTAATTTGTCTTCTTTTCCATTTGGTACAATTATTGTGTGAGTCACTCAGCCTTAAGAATGATTTGAAGGGGAAAGTTAATTATTAGATACATAAGAATAATGAATCACACTCAGTGGAAAATTCATTTTTCCCTTCTTTTTTGTGCCACAGTACCCAGACCACCAATTACTGGGAAAAAATCCCTGCTGCATATAGAAATATATCATAGGTAGAAATTTCTCATAGGAGAAAAATGGAATGACCACCCTATTGATTTTCTAAGTAGGAAGCCCAGATGGGTTTTCAATGACAGGATAATGATATTAGCTATTGTAGATCTCCAGGGAGTTTTCATGAGGTTGCAGGCTCTAATTATGAAAATGTTTTCCAGTCACCTCTATTCCAAGAAGCACCTTGCAATTTCTTGTATGTGAAGAGATCAGCATCTTAGAGACTCTCAAAATAGACGTACTATATAGAGCGAAGCTATCAAGGTTAGAAGATAAATGTTTGGAATAGAATATTTCTCCAGTATTAAAAAAAAATGTATCTGAAAAATAGTAAAAATTTTAGTCAAGATGCAAGTTTCAGCCATATTTTCTGATTTTTTTAATTGCTGAGCTGATTTTTTTGATGCACAAAATATATTGATCCTCATCTTTGTATGCCTCTGAATGCAACACACGAGCAAGGATGGAAGATGGAGCACTGCTCCTGTCTGTAGGTTTGGTGCTTATATCAAATCCTGCCTGGAACAAAAGGAGGCACAAAAGGAGGCTACAGGGCAGCCGAGGGGGCTTTCTTCATGTGCTTCTTTTTGTTTTAGCATGGGAATAGCTCCTCCCAGAGAGGTTCCCGGATAATGGGAACCCATGGGATATTTTCTCTTTTGTGGAATGCCAGTAGTTGGTGAAAACTCTTTGCGTGATTTGTCTCTCTAGAGTAGATTAGCCTTTGTTATCTGTGGCACTGGAATTAATCATTGTGGCAAACTTTTAGTTTAGGGTATTCTTTAGACAGCTAATGAACCAAAATGAGAAAGATTTAATGGAGCTGTTACCTCCCTGAGTGTTGCATGAAAGAAGAGGGCAAAACTTACCCTGTTGCATTGAGAGAACTGTGCTGATCTGGCACTTGGAACAAGAGCCATTAATTGTCTTAAATGACTCCAGATAATGAGGTTTAGTAAATGGCTTTTGTTTTAATACAGCTTTGAAAGGCTAAACCACATAAATCTGTGTAATGCCTTGGAATAAGCAACAGTTAAGGTAACAGGTAGGTTTGACTTCACAAACAGCGCCTGCCCAAACCGGATAAAGCTGTATCAGTTCAGTTACATGAATGATTAGTTGATATTAAGAATAATTTTAAAATATGGATTTGCTTGAACACTTTGGGGTGCAGAGTGGTAAATAAGGTCATTTTGTTGCAGTGCTTAGGTACATTTTTGCAATGAAATACGTTACTATTGATTTTCAGGAGAGCCCAATTGCTGTGTGCCTTAAATTGAAGACTTAGAAGTCTTAAAATCATCTACTTGATAAACTGTGCAACAGCTGTACTTTGAAGAGCTCGGTATACTCCTGCTTTCTCTTACAAGTGTGTATCTAAAAGAAGGTACAAGATCTCTATACACGGTGATACTCTGCAGTCACATGAGAGGCCATCGGGGAATGCATCCCCATTTGACTGTAGCATCACATCAGGATTCCCCCTGCTTTTGTGTTGGGGAAATTGCTGGTACACACACATGCTGATATCTGTGTGATTAGAAAAGGAAACCACAAGCTAACTGTGAAGGTACCTTCTCCAATAGCTGGACCGGTTCTGCCTACAAAGACACTTTCTTGCACAGCGAAGGAAATCCCCCATCACAAATCTGAGAGAGGACTTCCTCATGCAGTGCAACATTGAAGTAAAAATTAAGACAAGGACTCATATGTTTCTTGAAACTTTAAAATCTGCAGGGGAGATGTGTATTATGACAGCGTTTCAAATCAATTTGCAAGCAACCTGATTTTAGAATTGAGGTTGAAAGTGTTGCAAGAGATTTTGACTAAGAACCAAGCAACAACCCGATTTTACACATCCCCATCTCTAAAAATCCAGATATTAATATCTCTACTCAATACGTCATTGCTCATCCTTCATGCTTCATTCTTACTTGGCCCAGTTCCTCCCTTCCACTTGTACATTATTAATACCAGGAGTCTGCTTTTAGCATTAGGACACTGTGATGGTCATAAAGAAATGCATAGTAGTTCTATCCCTGACAGCTGAGGGCTGTAAAGCCCTAGGAAATGGTTTCTCCCTCATTTTCTTCTTCTTTAAATGGAAATGCTGTGGGGGTCTTGGGGGGGATGTTGGTTTTTTGGTTTTGGGTTGTTTTTTTTAAATGGCTTTTTTGCTGCCAATATATTAGCAAATCTTGGTGTTCATGCAGCATGCTCTGCAATTAAGAGGAGCTGTGTAATTAACTCATGTCACCACTGCATTGTGAAAGCACGAGGAAATGTCCCTGTCCCTTGGCAGGGGCAACTGTATGGCAGCAAATTTGCATTATAATAGCTGCTTTCTTGGGGCAAAGTTGATCTTTTTTTCTCCGTACTTTTATTCTCCCCAAATCCACAAGGTAGGGAGTTCATGATCTCAGACAAATGGAATAGCAAAATACTGTTCTTGAGTCAAACTTTCCTGTTGGTTTTAACATTTAAATTCACAAGAGAGAATGTTTTTCTTGGGGTGGGTGTAGCGCATCCTGTGCGCATATGTCCAGCCTGTCTGTTCCTGGGGGAAAGCGTAGCAACTGAGCTTAGCAGGACATTCTGGGAAAACATATTTGGGAATGGGAATCTTTAGTAGCATCTTGTGTTAAGTGCCTTAGTTTGTGAGACAAGGCTTTCGGGTGTATTTGATACCAAGAAATAACTTGTTGACAGTATCTCTTCCTAAATGACCAAAGCTGTTAGTGTTGGCAGTCTCATTTCTCCCAGTGAAAAGATACTTCTGAATCTCAAACCATCTTTTGCTAAAGTAAAAATAGCCTTTATTTACATTCATGTTCCATGTGTCATTTCTTGTGTGTCTTTTTTGCTTTGCTGTTCTTGTCTCTATCTTCTTCTTTCTACGCATGTTAATTTTTATTGCCATTCCCTTTTTTAATTTTCTTTTAACTCATCTCTGTATTATACTTGTCTATCTCTAATCTGGTCTTTTCTTTTCCCTTTCCCGAGTCACAGTAGTGTCTAAGTGGTTTTTTGTCTTCCAGATCTCGTTTCCTTGATTCACCTGTATGTCCTTCTGCCCTCAGTTCTGTGATAGCTCTTGTGTTGTTATCATTTATGTTTCCCTGTATATTATTCTCTGTGGGGATGAGCAATCTTGATGTCTAACAGGCTGAATGGTTAATGCACTCTGAAGGACATAGTATATTCATGTAAGTCCCAAAAGCTCCAGGATCAGTACAGACTAATTTCTGCTAGGACTGAGGGAGAATTTGGACCAATACGATAACTTTTGGACTTTATAACATGAATACAGACTTGGTATTGAAAAGCAGGCCAGCACTTATCATTGTATCACTTTGGTTTTCAGATACTCAATGCGTTAAAATGTTGAGGAGAACTATTGAATTAATTTGTTAGCAATCCTCAGGCGGGGTTGTTTGGGAAAAGATGGACTGAATTTGCTAAGATTTGTTTCAGTCTTCTGTGCTGGATATAATTTGCTCAGTGGGCCACTAGGTCACAAAGTGGAGAGAATGTTATTGCTGTAATCTGCAACCTTCAAAATTCTTTATTTTTCAGTTATAAGTAAATGAACTCGAATGTTTTTGACCTGGAACTGGTACTGTATTAGTGCCTTCTGCTCTTTTTTCTCTTTGGGCTGTGCTTTGTGGCAAAAAGCCTCTCCCATGATACCCAACTTCTCTCCAGAATAAACCATCGCTACTCAGTCTCCCCTTTTATTGTGGTAAAGGTTTTCTGTTGAAAGGGAAAACCTACATTTAAGATATGGAAACACGGAAGAGAGAGTGTGGTGGTCTTCAGTCCGGAAAGTTTTATGTCACTAATTAGAAATATCTATAAGGGCAGAACTTTGATTATGCACAAGTGTGTGTAGTTAATCCGAGTTCATTATTTCTCTGCAGTAGTAGGTAGCTTTTGGCACATCACCTTTTTCTCTCACCTGGGCTCTGATCCAGCATTCGCTGAGAGCAACAGACGACTTCGCTGGCCATTAGCTTGGGCTCCAGACGTCTGAGTGTGACTCTCATTCAGCCTCGTGCCTTCAGGACAAGAGTAGGCGGTTGAACAAAGTGAGTGGGCATCTGGATTTCCTCGCGCACAGCACAGAGTCACCGGCTGCTACTGCCTGGAATGGCCACGTGTTTGTTTCTGGGTGACAATTTGTTTCAAGTTTTGAAAACAGATCTACACAAAGGCCTTATAGAAGGAAGTTGCGTAGCATTTGCAACAAGTAAAAATGAAACTTGCTCTGCAGCATTCTTAAACTTTTGAATACTTACTTCTTCTTTCGTAGTTTCTCCAAGTCCAAAGAAGTTAAAAAAAATCTTGGTAGTTTCCCAGGGAAAATCCTGGTAAATTATTTTTTTTTTTGAAACAATACCCTGTGCTAGCTTTAAATCTGGTGGGGTTTGTATTTATATTGAGCTGAAAGCCATCATAGTATATAATGCATAATTCAGCCTGATCCTAGCATGTTTTCCCAAAAAAGTATTGTTAACATTCTTATGAGGGATGGGTCAAGGGTTCAAAAAGGTTATGTATAAATAGTTCAATTAAAGTCAAGAGTAAGCAGTGCTTCGTACTCAGAGAGGGGAATGTTATACATTTATTACAAGAAGTTTATTGAACTTTATTTTGCCCTCTTTGCTGACACTTTGGTGAGGAAGTTCTTCACTGCTACAAGTTTAATCAGGGGGCTGCATTAATCCATGCTGAGGCCCTCATGAAATAAGCCAATCACTGCCCCATCCTCTGCACTGTGTTTGAACACCAGCTTGAATGGATGGCTGCAGTGAAAGGAAGCTGAATTGCTGTGTCAAAGGTCTTCAACGATAGGTTTCTTAGCTTGTCGCCTGTCTAAAGGATTTGGGTTCTTGGCACTGGCGTTACAGGAATTTGCATTGGTCTGCACACCAAGAAAATACTATGACAGAAAGCACATTGAAATTTCTTAGGGTTACAGATATTTTAGCCATGATAACGTAAGGACCAGTAATGCACTAGAAGGGCTCCATGACTGTAAGCTTTTCTATGTTTTCTGGCCATTCATTCTTATAAAAGTTACCACTGTACCGGGAAACCTTGTCTCACTTAGGACCGCAGAGATACTGCCACTGAAAGAGCTGTGCCTTCATGTGTATTTCAATATATTTGGATTGTTTCTGTTTGATCTTTAATTCTAGGTCTGCAATGCATATTTTTATTTATACTGAGGTATTGATATGTACTTAATTTTACCTGTATTTTAAGATAGTATTCTGTTCGGGGAATTATTTTTTCTCTTAGAAGTGCCATAAATGATGCAGTCCTGTCTCTGCTTGATCTATTTGTGTATATGATTTATGTAACATTGCTATTAAATTTTTATTTGCACCTTACTGTGCAAGCTACATAGCCTCACATTCAGAAGGAGGTAGTGGGGCTATCATTTTTGTAGATACACATGTGGGAATAGTAGGTGGTTTGCAATGCTCCCTCCCCTAATGAACTTCTCATGTAATTAACTGATACAGCAGCAGGATGATACTTCGAGCAATTTAACCCCAGTATTTGTAAAGCAACATAGTGTTTTATCACCTTGAGTGATACATTTTACATGAATTGAGGATTTTATTACTTGAAAAATATCTGGATTTTCCTCTGTTGTTTATTCCCATGTTCAGAATGAATCACAAGTATTGGCAACAAATAGCACATATAACAGGAATGAAATGGCATCAGCTTTCAAGAACGTTTCAATTACCTCTTTTGATTAGCCTCAACAGGGAATATTAGATATGACTTGTGTACTTTTTAGCTTGTCTGCCACGAATTGAATAGGATGTAAATTCTTCTCTGTGAACATGCACAGTTAACAGTGAAATAACAGTCCTTCCCTCGGTATTATACAATAGGATGGAATGATTTGCCAATGCAACTTAGGCACCTTTGGAAATGTAAATAGTGCCTTATTCTGCATGACTCAAGCATGATTAAAATGAAAGCAATAAAGAGAAAGGAAGAAAGAGGGGAGCGGGTATTTGTAAGGCCAGGAGCCTCTCATAAGAAGACATGCTTGGCTTGTTTAGACAGCATTTATAGGTCATGCTGGTTTTCTTTAAAAAACAGGCTGTACTGTATTCCATCATCTCTACGAACACACGTAAAATAAATCATTCATCGTCAAACGGCTGTGGAGATAATTGGCATTTGACAGTAAATTCAAATGAGTTGGCACTGCAGGAACATCAGGCAAGTTTCTTTCTCGAGATACTCATTTGTTGCCCTTTTTAAGTTCTACCAACTTACAGACAAGAGATGATACTCCAAGCTGAATAACTGCACCACCTTCGCTTTGTGGACAGAAATAATTAGGCATACACTGGCATGATATGAATTCAGAATAAAGGACATACAGTACCACCTTTCACTGGTGATTCTACTTGGCTTCTTTATTCTGCAGTCATCTTCTACTGGTATCTTCAGCTCTCATTTCTCAGAAATCTTCTCTCTGCTCATTAATCCTGCTACTTCATCAAATGGAAACAGAGAAGAAAAATACTACTATCCAAATTTAGGCAGATGGACATTTAGCATTATCTAATGGCTCTAGTTTCCTGCAACACACTGAAGGAAACCTGAGTCCACTACAGGATGGAGACATTGGATATGATAGTGATTTCTCCAATGTCAGAATGCTGACTGTAAGGAAATGCTCCCCTTTGGATTATGATATATATCAGATAACCCAAAAGTGGGTTGATTTTTACTTTGGGGATTAATATTATGAGAACTAGGACGTGATGTAGCATCCACTGAAACAATGACTGAATTCTTATTGACTTCAGAATAAAAATAGTCTGACTACCCCTGGTGATTAGTTTTACTGTTTTGGAGATATGTTTCTTATTACAAAATGTTTGCTTTTGTTAATATTTATGGAGACAAAGAGATGAGGAGGGTAGTTAATAACTGGCAGAAGTTGATAGAAGATTCTTACATTTAATGAGTGGAAAGAAGAATGGCAAAAGGATTAGGGAGATACAGTCCAGATAAGCAGCTCTGGTAGTTGCGTGCAACTGTAGCAAATCAGCTGAGGTATTCCAGTTACCTGGGAGTCTGGCCCACACAATCTAAAGGCATCCAGCATCGTACCTCTTCACCTTGCCAGTTCCCATGACTAAGCTGTAAAAGTGAAGAATTGTAGCAGCCTATGGTAAAGAGCATAAAAAAGCACCAGTATACATGCAAGAAAAGAAGAAAGCAGTAACACTGGTGCAAATGACAGATAACTAAAATCCTATCTCCATTCAGATCTGAGGGTTTGTCTATAAATCAGTATACATTGCTTGTAAAAGAGCAGTGACAGAGAAAAGTTAACAGGATTTCTTAAGAGCCTCATTCATTCTACTCCATTGAAGAGCTCTGTGGAGCTAATTTGTTGAGAGGGCTCTTCCAAATGGGCTTGCATTTCCCAAAGCGAATTTTATTGATAGCAGTCAGTAATGATAAGTGAGTATTTCATCACTGCTTAAGAAACTTGGTTCTCTTTGCAGCATTTCTTACTGAAACGGGCATTAGGAATTTAAAGCAAATAGACCATATCCTTATTCAATGGATATCCTCATGTGGAATTTTCTAAAACACTGGAGGGTTAGGTGGCATCACAACTTTGGAAATCAAATTTCCTCCAGGGTAATGGGAAAAAATTTCCAGTTTAATAGCAAAAATTCCATCTTTCCATGAGCTGTGAAGCTATGGCGGAGGAATGGAACAGAAAGCACTTCTGTAAAGTCTCCTGCTGCCTAGCTTTTCATGTTATTGTTGGCGCTGCAGCAGCACTGTGCTACATGGGGGACATGGACATCTATATCCCATCATAGCGTATTCTCTCTCAGGAATATCCTGACCTAAGCAGAGGAAGTAATTTCACTGGCAGTCTGAAATTTCCCCAGTGACACAGTTTGATTATGTCTCTGGCTTATGTTTGCATTCCAGAATGAGGAATGTTTCTTCTAAAGGACTTATGGTGGTTGGTAGAAGCCAAAGCTATTTCAGTCTCCCCATTCTTCTTCCGTCTTAACAGGTATTGGGGCTGGAGAAAGCAGGGTCTACTATTTCAAAGTCAGCTTGTATTAGACATTAAAAAGAAAGAAAGAAAGAAACAAAGAAAAAGGGAATAGGAAAAAAAAGAAATAAGATGTAGCAAAATCCCAACTATTGAGCCAGACCCAGCATAAATCAGTGTAGCTGTGTTGCACACAGTAAAACTGGAGATGTTATGCTGATTTACTCTAGCTGAGAATCTGACACCCAACTCATTTGTGAAAGAAAATGTATGATGGAATTAAAACCCACCAAATTAGTTCATTACTATGTCAGCTTGGTTCTTAATGCCACTTGAAGGGAGCAGAAAATGACACTTCCATTTTAACAGTATATGGCTTTTTCAAGAAAAAAATGTAGAAAATATGAAGCCAAAACCCAAACAAAGCAGTTGAATTGCAGAGTTTCAATCTCTTTTAGTGATGCATTTCTGGAATACAATTTTCTGTTTTACTGGTCATGGAAAATTAGTCATATGTTTGATGGTTTGTATCCTGCTGTTGTTGTCTTCTCTTCATTTTTTGGCTCCGTATTGTTTAATTTCAGTAAGTGTCATTTCTAAAGGGAACAGAATGAACTGAGGGCCTCCCACCTACATATCCAGGTCTTTTATCAGTGTTTTTTAATGACTGTTCGGTAGTCTGCTACAAGCCTTTTAAATTTACCCACTAACTATTGTCATTTCCCTCTTCAGTCATGGATGCATGTGTATATACAAATATATCTGCGTGTATAGACATATATGTATATATGTATGAAAAATACTTTGGCAGTGGTTAAAGATAAGACCAATAGGGTTCTTTTACAGATGATATTCTAAACCTGCATGTAGTTTAATAGAGAATGTTTTCATTTGTGGAAGATGGAGGTGATGGGAAGTTGAGAGTTTTCTTTAAACATCTGGAATTTAGTGGAAGAACTCCAGTTCTCTCTAGTAGCTCCTGCAGAGTGATCCAAAACCTATAAAAAGATTATTTTATTCTCTTAAAGCCACAGGGGTTTTCTGGGGGGGACTGAGCATAACTACCTGGTGATTCTCTCAGCAGCTTCCAAAATGTGATATGACTAGAAAAGCCCTTTGAATTTCCAGAAGCTCATACAGATGGAATTGCCGTTCCTTGTAGCTTGTCCGGCTTTGCTTCTGCCCTAGATTTCAGATAATCTGGACAGCTATCATGGTTTTCACCCCTAATTATCAGAAAGCCCGTTAGGTCTTTTCCTAATCTATTTTATGCTTTTATTTACTGCTGTCATACTGAGTGGTTCACCGACTTTAATGCAGTGGAATGAGTTAGGGAAATGCTATTATCTCCGACTTTGTAAGTGAGAACCAAGGTAATGAGAAGTAAAAGGCTTTTAAAAATTTGTCCAGATAGTTTCACCAAGATCATACAGGATATTGAGACAATGTTGAATGCAGGACACTGAGATGGACCTCTAAGATTTCTAACTGCAACAGAGTAGCAAAGGCAGATGATAAAATGCCTGTCATGGGGAATCCTGAATTCCATGTCAGTGGAGCACTGACTGGAAGAGGAAAGACCCAAACGTGTGCAACTGTTTCCCAATGCCTTGTGATTGACTCTGTTGTAAAAACAAAATTCTGCACGTGGCAGTCTAATGCTCTGCTTTATCACATGTTAGGCAGATGGAACAGGATGTTCTTTAAACTGTCTTTTTTATCAGAATTAAGGTAATAACTTATGTGAAGTTGGAAAGCAGTTGGGAGGAGGAGGGGACACATGTGGAGATCATGTCCTGCTCTTGTACTCATGGTTTCCTCTCTTTTCTTTTTCAGTGAGTATGTTTTTGAACACATTAACCCCCAAGTTCTATGTTGCCCTGACAGGCACTTCCTCATTGATCTCGGGACTTATTTTGGTAAGTACTAGATATATTAATATCACTTTACAAATTGATTTTGTTACCCAGAATGGGATTTCAGACTTTATCCAGATTAATAGGTGTCTTTTTTTTTTTCCTTAAACTTACATTTCTGGAATATATAAAATTTGTATTTCTTTATTTGTACTTCTTTTTCTGTGGGATCAAAAAAAAAGAGAGAAAATGTTTCAGTGCTATGTGTCTTTGAAGAAAAAAAGCCTTGATGGACAATGTGCCCCACTAACAACCCTATAGTAATTCATAACAAGTGTCTGCACGTTAAGTGTTTCCATCAACAAGTACTACAGAAATAAAAAGGACAGTAAAAAGAAGAGGAGAGGTACCAACTATCTCAGCTTAGCATGGTCCTTTTAGAAAGTTATGGAAGGACTTACTAGAGAAACAGTGAGCAGAATATTAGCAATGAACACAGTTCTGGTGCCAAGATTCCAAGGGATAATTATTTCAGATCTTCACTTTTAAAATCTTTTTCAATACGTATCTGCCTATTCGCTTAAAGGTCTGAAGAGTATTTTTAAATCATTTAAAAACCCCTCCTGCCATATGTAACCCCTGAGGGCTTCGTTGTACAAATTGATGCAATGGAGTGAATCATAAGACCATCACAGAGTCCAAAGCTCTGGATTTTATTCAATGTCTTCATAGAAACAAATGGAGGTAAAAAAATTGAAGAATCTGCATGGTGTACTTAGGGTGTTATGCTTATACTGGGTTGTTCTGTTTCCTCACTGCTGAGAGCTGGTTTTCTACTTACACAAATAGAATAGAATAGAATAGAATAGAATAGAATATTTCAGTTGGAAAGGACCTACAATGATCATCTAGTCCAACTGCCTGACTACTTCAGGGCTGACCAAAAGTTAAAGCATGTTATTAAGGCCATTGTGCCAATGCCTCTTAAACACTGACAGGTCTGGGGCATCGACCACCTCTCTAGAAAGCCTGTTGCAGTGTTTGACCACACTCTTGGTAAAGAAATGCTTCCTAATGTCCAGTCTAAACCTCCCCTTTTGCAGCTTTGAACCATTCCCATGTGTCCTATCACTGGATAGCAGGGAGAAGACATCAGCACCTCCCTCTCCCTTTCCTCCCCTCAGGGAAAGGTTGTCTTTGTTTTAGTCTTGTTTGTTCGATCAGTCTTAGGTTCTTTGTCTAAAAATAAGTTGTATGCTTTTAAAATGTGCTGGATACAAGCTGTAGACCTCCCTCACCATACCAAACTGTGCATGGAATTGGGAGACCACTGAGACCGATCTTAGGAGTGTAGTTACCATAGTGGTAAGTGGAAGGAGAGAAACATGGCTAGGGGCTGGTTCACATCACCTTGGATCTACTGACCTCAGAGAAATCTGAAAGCAACTGAAAGGATCCTAACTAAACTATATCAGTTTGGGGTGGGAAATCCGCACCTCTCACTTCTACATTGCCTGTAGATGATGTAGACAAAGAAATGGCATCCTTGACTCCTGAAGGCCTGTGAGACTCATCACTTAGATGATTTCAGGTATGAAGTATCAGGTGCACTGCTGCTGTGCCTTGCGCTGGGGTTTCCTTGTAGCAGAAGGCAATTACTTAATATCTGCACCTTGGGCATTCATCATTGTTGTATGGATTGAGCCCCAAAGCACAGGACAGAGCTCCCAAGACATCAGCAGATCTTTCAGAATGTGAACAGAAGCCAGACCTGTAAGGCTTGGATTCTGTTCAGCACAACTCACTCAAATGCATGGGAGGAAAATGTTACATTCAGTACTGTCACTCAGAAAGAAGAAACGTTCGAAAGGCCAGGCCCCACCGCCAAGATGAAAAGGAATGAGAGAAACACCTGAGTTTCACAGGCACAATTCCATATTTGTTGTTGGAGAGCGAAGACAGTAGGAGGAGATGGAAAGAAAAAGGCAGTTTGTGCCCTATGGAAATACCTTACAGAATCAAACAGGAACAAAAACCCTAAAGAGAGACTCAATTATCTGTAACTAAATTCTGTGTGTAGCATGACTGCAAATGTAGGTACATTTTGTACTGTAGTTGTGAAGGCACTTTCTGAGGAATGAGCTCAGTAGGAGGCTTGTGAGCAAGAAATTTCTAAGTGCTGTACTTTGATGGAAAGTACAAGAAGGAAGTGGCAAGGAGTATTCAAGACTGTGATATGAAGAATGGGGAAAAGGGCATCAACAGAAGCCTTCCAAGAAGAGATTAGACTGAGTGAGCCTTAACCGAAGGAATTCACTAAATGCTGCGTGAAGAAGTCCATCGCGAACAAGTTGAAGGAACAGTGAGGTGATGAAGGCGTAGATGCAGACTGAAAGAAGATTGAAAGCCTTTTTTGTGGACCCTCACTACTGCTATCAGTTATTGTCAGCTGTTCATGTGCCATCATCCTAACTGTGCAAAAGATATATAGGCCAGGCAGGTAACAGCCAGGAACCCTAGACTGTAGGGACCGGTGTCAGTGCTGAGAGGAACATGTGGTCTGTAAATTGGGTGGTGGAAAAGGAACTCAGCAAACATGGTCATGGAAAGAAGAAACTGCAAGTTGAACAGACATGCATCAGGAAATACAGCTGAGTAAGTTCTAGTGAGGTTGTGCTAGCCAGTCACTAGCCCAATTGTGCTTCAGATTAGTTATTTCTTAATAATCTTGCTGTTTACCAGTGGCCCTGTAACATACTGAATTGCCTGCATTACCACCCACTTATCTGTCACACTGCACAGCATCTGCAGTTCTAAAGGATTCTTAGTCCTGATAATGGTATTAAGTGAAACTCTCTTATAAAATAAAAATTCTCTTGTCAAATCTACATTGCTGGGGTATTTTTCAGACTACACATACTAATATTCCCTGGAATTTTCCACCATATGGTCTGGCAGATTTCTTTCCATTATCAGTTGGCTGCAATTCCTAATCAGGAGAAATCACAGCACTGCAGGTTATGAAATGATGGAAAATTCCATCATTTCAGAAGTGTGGTAACCAATGGGAAAGGGAATGCTTTTCCTATTTCATGTTTGGGTCATGAAACAATGACTCTGCAGAGTTCAGCTTGGGCCATTGCATGCTGTGTGAACTCCTTTGCAAAACACTACTCGCCTGTCTTATTTTGTCTCTTACTTTGTTTTCATTCTTTAGGTAAAATTCTGGCCTTGCTGTAGGCAATGTGACTTAAATGAAGCAAGGACTTCAGACCTTTTTTCTTTTCTGGATGGCTCAGAGCCATCCAGAAAAGACTTTTCTATCTATCTCAAGCATTCTCCTTAATAATTACTTGACTACAGCACATAGTTTAAAATGAACAATTTAGCATATATTTAATTCATTCCTGCACTATTTTAAGCATCAAAAATAGGAACCAAATTAAGTCCCAAGCTGCATTAGAAATATTGTATTGGAAACTTGGTTCCACCACAGTTACTTTTAATCCAGTAAAAAACAGGGTTCTGTCTCACAGAATACAATGAGCTGTATTATATTCCGTGTCTGAGAGGCTAAGCTTTTCCACAGGTAGGGTAATAAAACTGTCATGAAACACAACTGACGTCCAGTAAATGCTGTGAACTGGAACTACGTAAATGCCACTAAGATTTCTAAATAAGGCAACATATTTAACATACAGTTATCACTGGAGTGAAAGTCGGTTAGCAAATGCGGGTGGCATTTGCACTGCAAACTGATAGAGTTATCAGTTCTTACAAAGCACAGGCAGAAGTGAACCCCCAATCTTGAATCTCCACCAAGAATGCCTCATTATTCTACTTCAGAGCTTGGGACAATAATGAGAGTTTTCTGCTTCATGATGAGAAACATTCTGCAACGGACAAATACCAGATCTTTCAGAGATAAGAATTAGAAAGCCAGTCTGCAGAGGTAGAGCATGAGTGCTGAGTCTACACAGTAGCTGGCACTGAGCAGCTGGGCTGTCTGCAACTACCTGCGTGTGTGTATGGTATGTGAGAGTCCCAACCTTTTGTAGCCACTGGTGCTAGTACAGGAAGTCTGAGAGGGGACCTGAATAACACAGAAAAGACCTCTCTTATTTTCTGTAGATATTAATTGTTCTTCTGCTTGTTTCGTTACCTTTGCTGCAGAGGGGCAGAAAGGTGACTGAGTTCTGGGTTTTCCCACAGACTCCAGGGAAGTCTGACAATTGTGCAGGACAATCTTTGGCGGCTGAAAAGCGATACATGGTAATTGTTCAAAGTTTCTGCTCTGCTCAGCGCAGGCTGACAGGTCAGGGAGGGCATAATCCTTGTAGGGAGTTCCTAAGAAACTGGAAACACTTGCCAAGGAGCAGATGAGAGAGGAAGGGTCTATAGGAAGGCAGGCTATAACCCAGTCCTCAGACAAGAAAGGTATCTCAAGTAGCTGCATTCCACCCAGTGTTGAGAGAAGTACTATACTTAGTCCAGGCAATATATTATTTTCTTTACCATTTCTGTATTTCTACAGGTAGATGAAATATTAGGAAATAGCTGTTTTGAATAAGCTGCTCGTTAGCACTGCATGTATCTTTTCATGCTGATTCCTTGAGATAAGACAAGGTGGGGGTTTGGTAATCAGGAGAAGAGTCTAAAACAGTGCTAACACGTGTATTTCATCCAGAAAGAATGGGGCTGCACAGCCTTCAAGACTGAGCACTGAGAGTGTGGTCAGAGGCATATTGTTTCTTTCAACCAAGCTGGACAGGACTCGAGGATCTGTTTGAGTCACTGGCTATCCCTAACAGCTAAATAAAACAGACCAGGGGCTTGCTTTGTCCGAAAACAAGTGGCATTGTATCATCACATCCAAATGGATAAACACTCTTGCCTCCCCAAACAAGATGATCTTTTCCATACTATCTACTGGAAACAGCCCCTGGGCTGTTATATCCCCAGAACATGTCCAGTCATTGCCTGGGAGAGTTGGCACAGGCCAGGCAGCGTGCTAGTAAACAAACAGCACGGATGACTGAGCCAGCCAAACCTGTGCTGTGGTCCTGTTTTGTTTATCAAATAGGCTTAACCATTGAATCAAGTTCTGCTATTGTTATTCTGTTCCTCAAGAGAGTAAGTTTCATTTAAATCCATTAGATTGGTTGTTACCACCCCTCATATTAGAAGAGTACTCCAAATCTTACTCCTCTGAGACCTGGATGCCTCATTACAAGGCTGCATGAGAACTCTGAGCTTTGGAAGTTGCCAGCAAACAAAATCCTTTACCGCTCCTGTTAAACTCTAAATGCACATACACTAGGAGAGGACTACAAAGAGTGTTTGCTGTAAGAGAGGATGCCTGTCTCAGATATGATAAACATGAAAGCATAATTCAGATTGCTGATAGACATCACTACTTGGTCCAGTGAGAACCACCATCAAAACCTTCCCTTGTGAACTGATGCATTTATGATGGAATATCTGTTCTGAAAAACCAGGCGGGAAGATCAGATATCCAAGTGATGCAGAATAGATTTGTTGCTACACAGAGAAATAAAATGATCCTGGATTGTCTGTATGTGAGAGCAGAGATAAGAAAGAGGATGACTGTTATGTTTTCATTGCACAAGGGGAGAGAAGTACCTGCCCAGAGAAGAAAAACCAAAAAAAGTCCAAAGCAAGTATCTGAAATGCATTAAGACTTACGAGTGATTAACCAGCTTTTACTTAACCCAAATAAATTTGTCACCTACAAGTTGTTTTTTCATAGCCATGCATTTCTAGAAATCATCAATAAGGGTTTTCCAAAATTTCCCAAAATCAAATACTCTTCCATTTTGCCTCAGTCTTTACCGGCAAGGGCCCTAACCACACCACCCAAGTTTCAGAAGGCAGGAGCTGTGAGAATGAAGAACTGCCCACTGTAGGTGAAGATCAAGTATGAGACCATCTAAGGAACTGGAAGGTACACAGATCCATGGGACCTGATGAAATCCATCTGTGGGTCCTGAGGGAACTGGCGGATGAAGTTGCTAATCTGCTTTCCATTATATTTGAAAAGTCATGGTAGTCAGGTAAAGTTCCCACTGACTGGAAAAGGGGAAATGTAACCCCTGTTTTCAAAAAGGGGAAAAAGGAAGACCCAGGAAACTACAGGCCAGTCAGTCTCACCTCTGTGAACAGCAAGATCACTGAGCAGATCCTCCTGGAAACTCTGCTAAGGCGTATGGAAAACAAGGAGGTGATCAGTGACAGCCAACATGGCTTCACCAAGGGCAAGTCATGCCTGACAAATTTGGTGGCCTTCTGTGACGGGGTTACAGCATTTGTGGATAAGGGGAGAGCAACAGATGTCATCTACCTGGCCACACAAAGCGTTTGACACTGTCCCACACGACATCCTGGTCTCTAAATTGGAGAGACACAGATTTGACTGATGGACCACTCAGTGGATAAGGAACTGGATGGATGGCCACACTCAAAGAGTTGCAGTCAACGGCTCGATGTCCAAGTGGAAACCAGTGACAAGTCACGTTCCTCAGGGGTCAGTACTGGGACCAGTGCTGTTTAACATATTTGACAGCAACATGGACAGTGGGATTGAGTGCACCCTCAGCAAGTTTGCCGATGACACCAAGCTCTGCGGCATGGTGGATAGGCTGCAGGGAAGGGATGCCATCCAGAGGGACCTGGACAGGCTTGAGAGGTGGGCCCGTGCCAACCTCATGAAGTTTAACAAGGCCAAGTGCAAGGTCCTGCACCTGGGTCGAGGCAATCCCAAGCACAAATACAGGCTGGGGGGAGAATGGATTGAGAACAGCCCTGAGGAGAAGGACTTTGGGGTGTTGGTGGATGAGAAGCTCAACACGAGCCAGCAAAGCATGTTTGCAGCCCAGAAGACCAACCGTATTCTGGGCTGCATCAAAAGAAGTATGGCCAGCAGGTCAAAGGAAGTGACTCTCCCCCTGTACTCCTCTCTGGTGAGACCACACCTGGAGTACTGCATCCAGCTTTGAAGTCCTCAGAAGGACATGGACCTGTTATAGCAGGTCCAGAGGAGGACCACAAAGATGATCAGAGGGGTGGAGCACCTCTCCTATGAAGACAGGCTGAGAGAGTTGGGCTTGTTCAGCCTGGAGAAGAGAAGGCTCCGGGGAGACCTTAAGGCAGCCTTCCAGTATCTGAAGGGGTCCTACAAGAAAGCTGGAGAGGGACTATTTAGAAAGGCATGTAGTGAGAGGACAATGGGTAATGGCTTCAAACTAGAAGAGGGTAGACTTAGATTAGGTATCAGGAAGAAATGTTTCACTACAAGGGTAGTGAGGTACTGGAACAGGTTGCCCAGAGAAGTTTTTGAGGCCCCATTCCTGGAAGTGTTCAAGGCCAGGCTGGATGGGGCTTTGAGCAGCCTGGTCTAGTGGAAGGTGTTCCCGGCCATGGCGGGGGGGTAGAACTAGATCATCTTTAAGGTCTCTTCAAACCTAAACCATTCTATGATTCTATGATTAAGCATTACCCATACTTGATTAAAAGATAAAAATTCTAGATTTGGATTTCTAAACACACAACGCTGAAAATGTTCAGAACAGGGTTTTAACTTGGCCTTTCTGAACATAATGGTTTCAAAGATCCCTTGAGGGTTTGGAGATGTTTGACCCAGTTCTGATTTGAAAGCACAGGCACCAACTAGAAAGAATGCAGAGAAGGTTGCCACTGCTGTGAAGGGGACAAGGTCTGTGGAGACCCCCTCCCACTGTATGTATATGACAGAAATGAGGTGGCCTTTTATTTCAGAAGTGGTACAGAAATCATCTTTTGCCTTAATTTCCTCTCTGATCCAGATCTCTTTCAATGGGTAATTAATCCTTACAGTCAGCTATTATTCTGCCAGATGATCTCTCATCTGCTGAACTGTCAAAAGCTTGTTGACTTCACATTGCTTTCAAAGTGGCTGGTGCAGTTAGAAATCAAATTTGATTTATAGCAATCAGGTTTCAAAATAGCTGACACTGTCTGAGAAAGGTGCAAAAATTCTGTGAAGAGAATTTATTGTTTTGACTTCAGTACCAAATTACAGATTACCTTCTCATACACCCTGAACAAATCACTGCAAGCAAAGGCTTATTATGATGATGATTTATGGCTTTAATTTCTAAGAGACTGTATGCATTGAGATCTGGCTGATGTTTCCTGGCACTGGATTCACTCAACATTGCAAATATTTTTCAAAGCTGCCTTAAACAATTTACGAGCTTTAATGCCATTTTTTAAAAGTAATTAATGTATTTGTAAGTCTAGGGAGGCAGACTTACAGCAAGTTCCTGCCACTCAGCTGAACTGTAGTAGTGACCACATATACATACATTCTTTCTGTCCTTCAGTTTCATTGAAATTCACTGTGACAGTTTTCCAGCTGGTATACATTTGTGCAGGGCCAGTGGGCTCAAGAGTGCTCTTGTGCTGCTCACTCTCCCTCTCTGGGTTTTACTGACTCTTTATCTAAAAGCTGATTATGATTGAAATAATGAGCAGGAATTTATCAGCACATTTTGAAAAAAAATGGTTGTTTCTTCTCTTAAAGAAAGTGTGAAGCTTGTTAGATGCAGTTTATATGCCAAAAGTTTTGAGTGGCCAGTCTGGCAGCTGTACTTCAGTCCCTGACTTATGTTACAGTGATACTCTTATTGAGTGTCCCTCACCTCGGTACAATCTTTGATTCCTAACAACCACTCCCTCTAAGGCCTTGGACAGGTACAACTGTGGCTTGTGTGTCTTGATTTGTTTAAGCTTCAAAGTTTTCAAAGATAAAATGGAAACAGATGTTCACAGCAGATCTGTGACTGTATCTTATGGCACAGCCTTTCTCTCATGGTTTGCCACATGCTGCCTGCTTAGGTTACAATGCTCTCTTAGATCATAAGGTTTAAATTCTAAACCCTTTAGAAAGTGTGTGCCTAAGAGCATGAGATCAGCTAAAACCAATGCTGTCTCACCTGTGCCAGCTCCCTGTCCACCATCTCCAGTGTTCAGAGGCAGTGGTGCATGCCAGGGGAGGTGAATCAGTGTGGAGCAAGTGTTCAGTGCTATTCCTCAGCATTCTGTCCCTGGCTCCCTGGCTCCCACCTGCGCGCTGCTGCAAGCACATGCCGATGGAACAAGTACAGTGACAAATGCTCGGTGGAGCCTACATAAGAGGGAACTATCCAGGCCATGTAGCTTTTCGGTGATTTGCCTGGGACGTAGAGTTCACAAAGATCTGGGTGTGTTTATGTTCTGGTTTCTCTGTGACCATCTGTTTGTCTTCCCAAGTGCTTGTGACCTTTATGTGTTCACATAGCCCTTCTGTCTTATCCTCAGCAGACTGCTCTATTCTTCCTTGTTGATGTCTCCTAGAAGAGCCATTAGATAGTTTTGGGTACTGAGTGATCTCCAGGGCTGCCACACACCCTTCTGTGAATTTGCCTCAGGTGGCCACCAGCTACCTTCCCAGTCCATTCCAGTGCAGATAGGGTCAGCTTCCTCCATATGAATGCTCTAGATGCTTTAACAACACAGCTGAATTTAGGGGAAGCCCCAGTGCAGAATGTGTTGGAGAATCCTTTGGAAAGGAACATTTTCTTACTATGCCAGAAGGTTTATCTTCTGGTTTTCCCCTATGGAATTGTTTAGCCGGGGGGGAGGCATGTCTTGTCCATAATCCCATGGAGAGAGAAGTCAGTTCAATTACATAAAGAGCTCACGAGAACTTAAAAATGAAGAAATATTGTAGGAGGGAGAGCCTGAACCTCTCTGGAGCAGGTGAACTCCTGCTGGGTCCTGGATGGCCCACCAGAACCTGCTTGACAGTGCGCTGATGGTGTCAAAGATGTGAACACAATCCTTTAACTTGTTACTGATTGTGCCTAGTTGTAGTAAGAATTAATAAATAAACTTTTTTTGGGGGTAGAGATTTTGTAAGAGCTTTCAACACTGGCATAAAACACAGAGACACCGAGTAATATAGAAAGAGAACGTTCATTCACAATTTCTCGTGTAATCATTATTACAAAGTACTATCAAATTTTTCAAAACACCTTTGATTTGCTTTTGTTTCAGTTGTTATATAGATGTTTGGGTGATGATTCAAGTGCAACTGCAAAATACACTCATTTTACATACTCATTATAAGCGTGTGTGCCTTCACAATTATTACAGTCAAAACCTTTTCCCTATTTATATGGAATAGTCTTCATTTCCAGGTTTTTGTGGTTTCCTGAAATATGTGTATTCTTACCCAAGAATATAATTTCTCAGTGAAAGTACCACAAATATATATTTATGTATGCAATTTCAATTATAAGGGGTTCTTTTAGGCTGTGGAATGATTTTCCAAGTACAGCTCTGTAAATAATCATTTTTTTCCTGATTTGCTAGCTGAACCAAAAGCCTGAAAATAAAATTAATTCGGAATCAGCCCGAGTCAGCCAAACAAAACAAAACACAGTTCAGTTGGGGAAAAAATCCTAAAAGGAACAGGATTTAGCTTCCTGGAGTTTGTTTGGTATTTTTAACATTTTTTAAAATTAAAATTCCTTTGGAAGGATTACTGGGAAAACAAGCAAAGCTGCTTTTCCTCCCTTCCCCTTGACTGCAGAGGGAGCAGGGGAGAGATGAGGGGATACGGATTGCTGACTGCAGCATCCCATTGAGGGAGCTGGTGTCAGACAGCAGGGAGCTGGGCTCCTGGGTTTTTCCAGAAGCCAATTTAAAGGAATGCTGCTAACAATTTTAAAAGCCTTTAAAAGAAATTATTTGATGTAAGCTGCTTTGGGTAAGAAAAGAATAAAACTGAATAAATAAATAAATAACATTGCTGACAAAAGTGAGATTTCTCACCTCCTGTAAACCACTTTTTTAAGCGGTTTGCAAGATTCGGCACGAACTTATATGAAATAGGACAAGAGGTAACGGGCACAAACTTGAACATAGGAAGTTCCACCTTAACATGAGGAGGAACTTCTTTACTTTGAGGGTGGCAGAGCGCTGGAACAGGCTGCCCAGAGAGGTTGTGGAGTCTCCCACTCTGGAGACATTCAGAACCCACCTGGACGCCATCCTGTGCAACCTGCTGTAGGCGACCCTGCTCTGGCAGGGGGGTTGGTCTAGATGATCTCCAGAGGTCCCTTCCAACCCTGACCATTCTGTGGTTCTGTGAAATTTAAACGCTCAGTATGCCACAGGGAGGGAGGGAGGAAGGCCGGCCGGCCGCTGAGGCGGCGAGCGGGCCTCGGTGCTCCCCGGGCGGGGCAGACGCTGCCAGGTGCCTCCCTCTGGAAGGCGAGGGGAGGGAGGCGCGGATCCGCAAGGGGAGGACCGGAGCCGGCCTGCCCGCGCCTCCTCCCTTTTACGGTTGCGGCGCCGCGCTGAGGGGCGGGAGAGCGGGCTGAGGGCCGGGGCAGCCGTTAACGGCCGGGCGGCGCGGGGCGGGCCGGGCGCTGACGCGGCGCGCTCTCGCTGTGTGTTGCAGATCTTCGAGTGGTGGTACTTCCGCAAGTACGGCACGTCCTTCATCGAGCAGGTCTCGGTGAGCCACTTGCGCCCCCTGCTGGGCGGGGTGGACAACAGCGCCCCCAGCGCCGCCAGCGCCGCCAACGGGGACGCCGACTCCAGCCGCCAGAGCGTCTCAGGTGAGGGGCGGGCGGGCGGCCTTCCTCGGTCCTCCTCATCCTTCCTTACCCGTCTGCCGGCCTCGTCCTCGGCTTCCCAGGCTGTGCCACGCTGAAGCTTTGCTGCTTTAAGGGTGGCTCAGCGCGGGGGAGGGGGGGGAAATGTCCCCTTATATCCGCGAGGAGGGACATAACGGGGCTATGGCCGCCGGCGGGTTGGTGAGCCGTGAGTGAAGCTGCTGGGCAGTGGTACAGTCAGCCCTCCTGCCCCAAAACACCCCCCGTTTACCTCACCCAAGGGGCCCAGGCTCGACGCTGGCCCAGGCCTGTCATGGCAGCAGAAGGCAGGCGCGCCTTTGGCAGCCCGCCGTAGGCCCACGGTACAAGTATCATCTCATGCTGAGCCATGAGACCAGACAAGGCTTCCTTTAAGCTTGCTTCACTGACAAATAAAAGGCAGAGCTGCTTCGTTAATTGCTCTGGCTGATTGCATCTTCCCAAATTCATGCAGTGCTTATTGCGCAGGCTGCCTTGCCCGTACATCTATTTCCCGCCTTGTTCTGAGTCCCCCGCTAAATTGCACATGCAGTTTCTGCAATATTGTTTCTAAAGGCAGGCGGTGTTTTTATTTAAATTCTTTTGGATAATAACAAAGTTGTAAAAAATAGAATCAGAAAGATGTCAGGAATGCTTTCTCTGCTTTTGCATCACTTTATTTTTCAGATCATGCAAGTAGCATGTAAACAACATTTGGATTTCACTTTAGTAGCTGGAAGCATAGTGACTTTTGATAGCTTAAGGGCTTATTCTGTTTCTGACTCTGCTACTGATTTGATTTGTGACTTTGGGCAAGTCACGACACAGTCAGGTTTTAAAAAAGGGCCTCCAGTTTGGGGGGCCTGATTTCAGGCATTTGGGGCATGATTTTCGTAAGCTTCCAGGCATTCACAGCCCCTGTGAGTTTCAGTGCAAGGAGTGGGTGCTGCAAATCAGGCTGAAGGTGACTGACTCTAAGCCATTCAAGCCTTTAAAGTTGACCTTCACACTGGGGCTTCTTTTCTAGTGCATATGATTACTCTGAATGAACACTGAGGAGGTGTTTTGAGAGCCTTACAAGAGTGGTATAAATGTATGACTTACAGTTTTTGCTATGTGTTTATATATTACTATAACGAATACAAATTGACTTGCTCTGGTGAAAAAGACAATGTTGAATCAGAAGAAATCAGCTCTCAAGTGATGGAGGTGAGGATGTCAGTTTTGAACTGAGGTAGCTTCAGTCCTGTTACAGCTCTGCTGCAGGAGGACTATGTCTGCAGGTTGCTTTGCTCACGTCACAGGGTTTAGAATTCTGCTGAGGCACTTTGAGTTGGGTGCCTGGTTGACCGGGGATGAGAGACAGGCCAGCCTGCCTAAAATGAATCAGCCCCCCAAGTACTGCTTTGTGGACTGAAGAGGAGTCCCAGGGTAATTTGTCTCCCTGCTTAGGTGACTCAGCTACCTGGGGGGGATGAACTGAAAACTTAGCACATGAGTGATGAAGATGCTGAAATACTATTGTTTCTGGCTTGAGTTGGAAATATTGTTAAAGAAAGTTAGGGCAGGAGCATCTTGGCTTGTGTTCCTCATCTGTAAAACAAAGCTTACCTCTTTCAGCCCTAGCTGGGCATACAGGCCATAATCGTAACATTGGAAATTAATTGAACTTTCATTAGGGATGTGCCCCTAGAATCAATTATGATTTTATTAAATTTTAAAATATATCAGAATTAACAAGTGAGGAAAAGTGAATGAAAAAAACCCCAAATTCAGTTATGGAGAAAACATTATTGTTTAGCAGCCAAGGTGCCTATGTCTGTATCTGGCAAATTTTACTTCTGCTCTTCAGTGTTCATGAAAACAAGCAAACAAAAATTAGCCTTGAACTCACAAGTTACATAAAACAGGTGGCCTTAAAAACCCTTGCTCTCTACTGGGTATTTCTACTTAGGGGAGCTTCCATACAGCACAGCAAAATCAGCTGTTGTCATTCCCATCGCAGGAGAGGCTGTGAATAGCAGCACTGCATGGTCCAGGATATTAGATTTGGGTGAACTGGCAGAAAGCATGGGATGGCTTGGAAACACCTGTGTGCACTCATCAGTGTGCTCAGTCACACTTCAGCAGCTCTGAAATAACTCCCATCGTTTTAAAGCAGAAGGCACAGTATTTTGACAAATGAGATTCTCCCGAGCATCTTGGCTTTTCTGATATAAAGAAGTAGTGGAGGATTGTGTTTGCTTTCAGTGCATTGGCACTCCAGTCTACGAGTTTGGACTCTCACAGTGTTTCTGGATAGTGTGTCTGTGCAGATAGCCAGTTATTTGTGCCTTCAGAAAGATGTCGGTGCTCAAAACTTGATCATTGAGCAAGGAGCTGAAAGATTATTCTTGAATAAATCCTAATTGCTTCTATAAAATAAGGACATAGTTATATTGTTAGTTTGTAATGTCACAGAAAAGGCAACCTTTTCAGTTTACCATGTCAACACTGGGATATTTCTTTCACTATCCAACAAGGCGAAGATGGCTTTTTGACTTGGCTCACCATGCTTTCCTATGTAGATGTTTGACTATGGTAGAATATTGCAGTAGATGCCTTGGTCTTCAGAAATGTCAGAAGAATGGTTGTGGTACTGAGACCACGGTATCAGCAGGTACCAAGACAAAAGCAACAAAGAGCACATCATATTTAACTAGCAAGACAGATGCCAGACTTACCCCCAGGACAGGAGGTGGTAATAAAATCCCTTCTTCAACTCCCCTTTTTGTTCCTCTGTTCCCCCTTTTCCTGCTGCAGTGCTGAAGTACTGCATACTTTGGATAAAGTATAACACTTAAATTTAAATAAGATGAGCAAAAAGAATGGTGTCGCTGTGATCAAATAGTTGTTGGCTAATCTCGTTGGTTGCAAATAGAGTAAGCCAAGCCATTGAATTGTGCCTCTGGAACTGAGAAGGCTGATATTTATTTAATATTTACTATGGTTTGAAAGTCATATTATGTTAAAACAGTCAGATTGAAGCTTGTGAAACAGGCGTACCCTCTGGCTGCACAATGGAATGGCTGAATGACAATTGAACACTTCTGCTGAGTAAACCAGTGGAGCTTTCGAATATTAGCTACCTGCTGAAGTGGTTAGTTGAAAGATGCAGATGTATAATCAATGCTCTCTTGCCAAACATCTTCCCTTTCCAGTGTCTCTGTTTCATGCACATGTTAGGTGATGTAGGCACCAAGCTGAGGGCCCACCTCCTATGCCACTTGACTATTTTTTGTGTAGCTGCAGGTGTCATGGTGTTGTTGCAAATAAGTTATGCAAGATGCTTTCTTTCCGTGCCACTTTGGCCTCATACTCAGAAGTTGGAGCTAGGTCCATGGGAAAAGAGAAGGGCTTGACTTGCTGTTCTGTATTTCTGTCTCTTTCTTTAATGGAACAGGCGTAAAGAGAACAGGCGTATACTTACCAGTGCTGTATAAAGTAGGGTAGATACCCTGCTGACTCAGTGTCCTACCAGGAAACTGTTGCTGTGATCTCTTTAGAAATGATGTCACAGATTTCATAGGGAAAGATGTGCTGGTTGACTTTTGGTGGTAGAAAGCAGCTAGTGAAATGCTGCAGGGCCAATGCTACTGATGAATTTTTGCAGAGCACCACGTGAGGAGTCATCCAGTAGCAGATCTATGGTAGAACGACACGCTGCGTCTCAGCGAGCCTTTGTGCAATTACTGAGTTTGATTCTGATCTCTCTCTTTGTTGAGATGGAGAGAACAAATCTCATGTTAAATTAAAGGAAGAAAAGCCAGAATCAAGACCTCACCTTTTCAAAAGCTATAGAAATTTATTTTTGTGATTTTTTTTTGTGATTTTTTTTTTGAGTTGTGTTCTAAATTACATTGTTGTGGATTTTCTTCTCTCTTCCTACCCGTAGTGTGAAGAATTTGCATTTCTTCCCCCTACTCCCGACCCCGAGAGTAGTGTATGAAATGCTTTTAGTGTTCCCAAACCTTTGCAATGCAGTGAATTTTCCTCTGCCAATGAACTTCAGCATCCTTTGTCAACCTGGAGATGTTTATAACTTAAGTAAGGTCAGCAGATGTTGCCATGGATTTTTTACTTCACAAGCTAAGGAGGAATTAAATTTGGCAACTGTAGCTGAGATTCTCAGTGATTTACAGTGTTAACTAGATAGTGAAGTTTTTCTGTAGAAATAACAAGTCCGTAGGACTGAGTTAATTGCTGTTTTTCAGTGCAATTACCCTGTGTGATACCTCTTCAATTCTGCATTATGGTAAATGTGAGTCCTGGCACTAATCAGTATTATCTTTTCATCTGGCATTTGGAGCTCTGTTAGTGGTTATTTGTCTGGAATGATAACATTTGTTGACACTAATTTATAATGAAATTATTTAAAAAGGGAAGAACAGTCTGGTTACTTGCATCTCTGTGGTCTTGATTTTTTTTCCAGTCGCACCTATAAAAAAGAAAAGTTATTTGATAAGGCTCATTAAAAGGTAACTGATGTTTCTGATAAACCTGAAGTACCATTGTAATTTGAAAAACGTTCATTATTGTGTGTTTCTGTTTATGACAGAATGCAAAGTCTGGCGAAATCCTTTAAATCTGTTCAGAGGAGCTGAATATAATCGGTAAGTGCTACAGTGTTACAGTTTCAGACATAGTACTGGGTTAAGGACCTTAATTATACTTTTCCATTAATCTAACTCAGAAGTGGAATAACAAAAACAACTGTGGACACATGTGCCAGCTTTTTCTATCATTTATAAAATGTTTCTGAATTAAAAGGAATTTAAATTCATGCTCATGCACTTGTTATTTCTGCAATTTTTGGTGATCTTATACAAAAATGGAAAACCTAAGTGCGGTGTACCTGGTACTGTTAATACAATAATTCTGTTCTAATCATTTATAGCAAACAACCGAATGAATTATATCTAGGTTTCATGTAGTCTTAATGTTTGAATTTGTGTGTTACCGATTTCCCGTGTGTAGTTTCCAACATCCTCATTACCTTAGGTTTAACTACTGTCGCTCCATCACAGTACAGTGAAATGCAATGTATGTTCGTTAGGAGATTGGCTGGGTGACCCTGGTGGGCTATGCCCATCTCTAACATCTCTAGGATTCTTTTCTGGATTCATTTTGCTGAATGTGACATCATTAACCAATATGTCTCTTGTTGGCATATTTGCAGCTATACATGGGTAACAGGGAGAGAACCTTTGACTTACTACGATATGAATCTTTCAGCACAGGACCATCAGACATTCTTTACATGTGACACGGATCATTTACGGCCTGCAGATGCTAGTAAGAGACCTTGTGAACAACTGTTTTTGCTAGTAGGTTAATGATTGTTTTAAACTGATGCAAGAAATATGCAGTCAGACATCGGTTCTCTTGGGTACATAAGGAAAGGCAAAAGTTTGATCATGCCTGGAAAGCTGTTGCTGTTAGATTTGTAGTATTCTAGATTTGAACAAGTATCTATATAGGTATAACCTATGTAATTTGTGTCCCTATTTTGTTCTACCTTCTTGCTGAAGTCGTTCAAGGTACTATTTGCAAGTGTAAAGACTTGGTTTTTTCCTCCTGTTTCTTGCAGTGGCTTCAAACATGTATAGCTTAATTTGCCTCCAGCTGCAGTGTAGTACATTGAGTTACATTGTCCAGGTCCCATTTAGTCTACACTGACAGAAGAGAGAGAGCTTATGTAAAACTTCAGTCCTGTGTTTCATTCCCTGATGTAGTTAGAAGCTCTGTAAAAAATGGGAACAACACATTTACAACTGAATTTGATGTAAGCAGCTTTAGTTGTATTAAGCCTTTACTGTTAAGTCCACATGCAAACTTTGGTTCTGCTAAAAATGTACAATGATTTTGATCATTAGAATTTGCCTCTGAAGAGACAAATCTTCTTTGTCTCTTGGGAAAGGAGAGATACTGACAGTTGGGCGTTCTGTTCTGAGGGCATAATTACAAAGGAGAACATACTGTGCTTTTTTGACACACGATAAACATGAATCGTATTTTCTGAACTCAGTGGGCTAATTATGAGGTGACCTGATTAGCCTGGATGTTGTTTCCATTTAACATTCACCTAAAGCAGCAGCACAGTAAGGAACTAGAATAAGAATCCCAACTATCCTTGTATTCTTTTGTGCCCTGTGGAATCTACTTCCCCAAGAGGAGGAAGCTGCTTATCGCCTCTGTATGTGACAGTGCAGATGGCACGATCTCTCAGCCAGATTTTCCCATGGAAAAAAGTGTAATTAAATGAAAGAATAAAGCTGCGTATTTGGGACAAAAGCTCATGTTCATTATGTATCTTTTGAGTGATCACTGGGTTCTTTGAAATGCTCTGGAGTGAGTCAGGCTGAAAGCAATAAATTCTGTTGGTTTAATGCAGTAGATTCTCCTTGTTAACGCTGTAATGACTGATATGCCCCTTTCTGCTTTTTGTATTGAATAGTAATGCAAAAAGCCTGGAGAGAGAGAAACCCCCAAGCCCGAATTTCTGCAGCACATGAAGCTTTGGAATTGAATGAGTGAGTGACAACAACATTAACATTTATTTCCTGTCTTTTAAAAATCCATTTGATGATAGCTTAAGGCAGGGGGTTTGCTACAGTAATTTTTACCCATGATTACAGGCCTGTCACAGAAAGGCCTACAATGGGAGGAAAAAAGCCCAGCTGCACATTGTGCTAGCCACCCAGAAGATCCTTAGGACAGTGATGACAATGGGAGTCTTCCCACTGAAGTCAGTGTGCTTTGGATCAGCATAGCGAAGTGTTAATTAAGTTGCCTCTTGATGAGCATATGAAATATGCATTTATGGCATGGAGAGTTCCCTTTTGGATTTCTCAGTCATCCTGAACAGAGGCAAGAAAGAAGGGACTCATAAACACCTTCTGAAATATTCATTTCATAGTGTGAGAGAATATGATGTAATTTTCCGGGACTTTTGGTCTTTGAGTCCGTTATTTATTTTCTCAATGAGAAGCATAGTATTCTGAGATCCCACAATAAACTCAATGCTGTGATGCTTTACTGGCATGGCAAACTGTATAAATGTTGCCAAACTGCATAAAGTGGAAGAGAGTCCCTTAGGTTGCTGTCGGAGATTACTGCATTCTAGAATTCCATAAACTGATGCCTTACGGATTGTCCTTCACGTGTTTTGTCAGAAGGAGAAAAAGAATTGTTTGTTCCTGGGCAGCAGTTTAACTGTGTTCCTGGGCAGCAGTTTAACTGAGGGAGCACGTAGCATAAAAGGCTTTTGCAGAAGTAAGCTATAAGCCTATCATGTTCTACTTACATATCGCAGAATCACAGAATGGTCAAGGTTGGCAGGGACCTCTGGAGGTCATCTGTTTCAACCCCCCTGCTCAAGCAGACCCACCTACAGCACGTTTCACAGGATGGCTTTTGCAGATGGCTTTTGAATATCTCCAAGGAGGGAGACTCCACAAACTCACTGAGCAACCCGTGCCAGTGCTCAGTCACCCTTACAGTAAAAAAGTGTTTCCCAATGTTCAGACAGAGCTTCCTTGTTTAAGTTTGTATCCATTCCCTCTGGTCCTGTCACTGGGCATCACTGGAAAGAGCCTGGTTCCATCCTCTTTGCACCGTTCCTTCAGGTGCTTACAAATATTGATGAGGTTTCCCCCCAGAGCCTTCTCTTCTTCAGGCCAGACTGTCCCAGCTCTCTCAGCCTTTTCTCATATGTGAGATGCTCCATTCCCTTAGTCATCTTCGTGGCCCTTTGCTGGACTGTCTCCGGTATGTCCATGTCTCTCTTGTACTGAGGAGCCCAGAACTGGACACAGTGCTCCAGGTGTAGCCTCACCAGTGCTGAGTAGAGGGGAAGGATCACCTCCCTCAACCTGCTGGCAACACTCCTCCTAATTCAGCTCAGGTTGCCATTAGCCTTCTCTGTAGCAAGGGCACATTGCTGGCTCATGTTGAACTTGGTGTCCACCAGGACCCCCAAGTCCTTTTCTACCAAGCTGCCCTCCAGCTGGGTGTCCCACAACAAGTACTGGTGCCTGCAATCTCTTTTTCACCTTGACCAGTTGTTTCCTGTTCCTCAGCTGATGACTCCTTGTGAAATGCAACTAGAGGCAGCTGCAACCTGATTCTATTTCTGTATAAAAAAGAATCTTATCAGCAGTCTGCTTTTTATTGGAAAGAAGTCAACAGGCTGTATTCCACCTAACTTCAGCAGCTAAAAATGTGGTCATCGAGTTTAAAGTAGTTGCCTGGGCTCACTCTATAGTCAATGAGAGAAGCACCTCTATTCAGCAGTTCACCCTATTCTTGGAGAGATGTTTAAACACATGACATGAATGGCTTTGTGAAGATTCTCCTTGATGGAGGTGGAGTGGCACAGATAGTTAAGAGATCTAAATTAAACAGCTGAAAGCTGGATGAGGTGACACCCACCACGCATTTCACCTTTCTGTGTATTCCTAAAGCTGCTTTCCTGTTTGTTTGGGTTTTTTTTGGGGGGGGGGCTGTTTTTGTTTTTTAATCTCTACAATTACATTCATAATCTGTTCTTTGCATATGGAAAGTGTTATAGGTCTATTGATTCTTTTCATACCAATACAGTAATGGAGGCATTTTGTGTTAAAACAAAAGTGCATAAAATTAGTCCTGGTTTCCAGAAGGAGTTTTAGTGATGTAGGCCATGATTGCTTAATGAGACAGTGCTTTACTTTCTGGGGCAGTTGTCAGTAGGCTTACTCAAATGGCTGATTGATACAGTACCTGCAAATGACAGTTGTGATCTGGTTGCCAGAATATTTGTTTATCAGAATAGTTAATCAGAAAGGTATATAGACAAAACTCCATTGCCTCTATATTTGGTATATCCTTGCCAGTCTGCATGTCTTTGTATAGCTTTTACTTCATGCAACTTTCTCATGGGTTTTCCTCTGATATTTTTGCAGATGTGCTACGGCCTATATTCTCTTGGCCGAAGAGGAAGCGACAACGATTGTAGAAGCGGAGAAGCTCTTCAAGCAAGCTCTGAAAGCTGGAGAGGGCTGTTACAGGCGCAGTCAGCAATTACAGCACCATGGTGCCCAGTATGAAGCCCAACACAGTAAGTTTCTTTGGAGGGAATAGCCATTTCTAAAGGGATAGAAGTTCTGGGGAGTTCTTTGGGTTTTGGTTTTCCCCCCCCCCCTCTCAGAACTATGTATGCAGTATTTAACATTGGCTGGAATATGGCCTTAGAGCCAGACTATTCTGTTTCATGGTTTTTACTTGATTCTGTTGCTCAGCTAGCAGTGCTCTGATTACAGATGCACCTTTTCTTTGTCGTGGCAGAAAATATTGTAACATGTACTTAACAGAAAAGAAAAGGTAGCAGAGCCAAAAGAGATCTGATATTCAGAAAATGCTGGATGCTGTTTTAGGAATTTGCACTGAAGTGCCTTTAGCCATTTTGAAAACATGGGCTCATTTTGTGTAAAGGCAATAAAGAATGATAGAAACAGGAGCGAAGCAATGCTTTGCCAGCTTTTTTCCATCAGCTGTGAGGGTAAATACGTACACCACATTGTTCTGTGTAAAAGTTAATGAGACCCATTAACCAGTGTGACATTTGAAAAGTTAGTTGCATACATTAAGAAAGGTCACAGAAACATAAAAATTAACAACAGGAATAATACCGTGGTCTAATTGAAAGTGTAGTTGTTGGGGTTTTTTAAGTTTTGAATAAGCAGATGTAGCTGCTGTGATGATATTTATTAGATGCTTCTTAAACCTAAGAAAATACATGAGGGATCACTGCCAGTAAATGAACAAAAAGATAAATAAAGCAAACAGTCTGGGTTATTTCTAGTCTACAATGGCTACCTTGGGCAAAAATAATACCAGTTAATTACATAAGTACAAACACTAACATACTTTGGGTATCTTCGGGTTCCTCAGGACCTGAATTCACAGCCTCTGGCTATCTCACATAATTTGAAGATTGCTGATAAAAATCGTACATAGTGAAATTGTCTGTGATCTCTGGTTTAAAAAGTGTACACAAGTCTATACCTGAAAACCTGAGCTCTTATAAAGCTTGGGGGTAGTATTTTAGACATTTGTTGGTTATAATATGATATTTAGCATGATTTGCTTATTTTTGGAGAAAATAAAAATACAGAGCAGCTGAGCCCTTGAAGCAATTTTCAGGCTCTAGCAGGCTTATGGTTGTCTGTGAAACCTTAATTTGTGCACTCAATCCATCCTGAGCACAGAAAATGACAGCTATTCTATGAAAAATACACAAAAAGAGTAATTAAACACTGTCACGATGCTTATGTCCAAGATAACCTGGTCAAGTTTGTGCAGGCAAATAGAAGTATGGTATTTTTGTAACCTGTGTGTGCTAGATGGCTACTGTCATCATCAAATTTGACACCTTCAGTATTACTGAACCTTCAGTACTACAGTAGAGGAAGCATCCAGTTGAATCGCAAGATTAAGTGCATTGTCACAGAGCAGGAGTGGCTGAAAAGTGACTGCCAGCTCTGACTGTGGCTTCAGGAGGGGCTAGATCGTCGCAGCCTCTCCGTGATAATGTCAGTGTGCACCCACAGAAGTCAGAGAAGTTCTAGCCTTGGATGGTGCCTTGGACGGTGCCTTGGACACAGGGGCTTCAAGTAGGATTCTATTGATTATATATTGGACGTCTGCATGGTTTACAAAGGTGGAGAGCTCAGCTCTCTTTAGAGAGGAAAGACCATGGACAGATGTGTTGCAGTTACTCCTGTCATTCTGTTTCTGGTCCTTGAAGTTGACTTCGGGATGAAAAGCGGGCATTTAATCTTTTACAGGTGAAGAACACTATGTAATTTCTTGAACCACAACATATTGCTCTATATTTCTGTTTATTTGTGTGTTCCATCTCCTTCATACAGTATTTAATGTTAGACCATGAATTTTAAGAGTAAATAATTACTCTGAATACCCAACTTAATCTCTTTCAGAAGATGCTTGTTTACAGAAAGTGTGGGCAATCTTCTTTTTAAGGTGGCTCATATTAGTCACCCCAAATCGTTAGTCACCTCAGAAAATTTTGGCCTGAAAGGTTATCTTGATTTCATAGTAAGTGAAAGGACTGAAAAGAAGCTTGGCCTGAAATTTATACCTCTTACTTACACTACATAAACATGTTGAAACAGATGTAACTAATAAATTATTAAATATATAGGAATCAATACAGAGATAAGGAATTACATAATAGAAAATACAGCTAAAGAAATTCCTTCCCTCCCTTATTTATTTTTTCTTCTAAAATCAGACCTTTCAACCTGCTGCTTAATCTATCTGAAAATTGTAATCACAGCTTTAAAACAATTTGTAGGTACTTGGAATGTTTTCAGTGCACATCTTGTTCTTATTATGAAAGGCTTGAAAATGTTAGGAACAGACTAAATCTTTACAGACTGCATACTATCCACAAAGATAATTTGTAGCAGGTGTCTTATATTTTCACAATATGGTGATTTTATAGATGATTAGCTGTCCGCACATTTCCTCTTGGTCCAGAAGCATGTTAAGAGTTCACATTGGAATTATAGGGAAGAGAACGAGAAATGAAACAAGTAAAAATTCTCCAAGAGAATAATTATTGCAGCTGTTTGGTTTCTGGCATCTTTGCTGTTAGGGCATCTTGAAGCGTATAGGACTGTCATATCTGAAACATGTTAATTCGCCGTCCATAATTAGCAGCGTGAGGAATTTGAAGATGATAACTGGGTAAGAAGTAAAGGCTATGTAAACAGAACGTTCAGAGTATACTTCTTTTCTTCTAATCATTAAGGAAAAAGACTGTTAGAAGATGAGGATTTGTTTCGCTGCATCTCCTATTAACAAGTGTGTACCTCATAACTTACAAAAAAGGCAGGATATAACATGCATTTTCATGCTCTTGTCTTAACCATGTATGTGAATTGGTAAGTGATTTAATGCTGTGGGTGCGACCACAGAGTTTTGTGCCAGTGTTAATTTCATAGGGGTTCTCCTTGCCTTACTCGATTACTTCGTGGTCTATACCCTGTAGTATTCTCTGCACCTTCAGATCTGCTTATATTTCATAGGTGTAAGGCCAACCCATGGGTCCTTATTTATACCACTATATATCTGGGGTAATTCCGCTGATTTCAGTGTCACATCTAAATCAGCAGAACTTTGTAAATTTTTATTAAAATCACTGTGAAAGCATTGATGATAGCAAATAACAAAAAATGGCAAGAAAACTATGTTTCCTTTTGTGTTGGAATATTAAATGAACCTTTGTTTTATCTTTTTTATCTTAATGCTCTTTCTTTTTCCTCTTATACAGGAAGGGACACCAATGTTTTAGTTTATATTAAGAGGAGGCTGGCAATGTGTGCAAGAAAGCTGGGAAGGACCAGGGAAGCAGTGAAAATGATGAGAGATGTGAGTTTGGATTTGTTTCGCATGTGATACTGAGATAATCGTAGCACAGAAATGATACCCATTTGCTTACAAGTTAGCATCTGTTCCTGCTGCATGCAGCACTGCTGATAGTCATTTTGTATGTGTAATGTACATAAAGGTTAAGAGATCATTTATAACGTTCCGAAAGCAACACTATGAAGTCATAAAATACCAGATGGACAGTTGCCTGTACAGACTGAATTTCCCATCCTGGTACATGTGCAATGGAGTGCAGTCTTTAGTTATCTGATCATGAAGTTACTTTTTTTTTTTCTGAAGCATGTAACGAATGCTGCTAACAATAAACAGGTCTTAAGTATTCTGTTTCCTCCTTGCAAAGCTGCAGTTTGGCTCTGTGCATTGTTTACATCATGCTATTCAGACCTGAGGACAGTGTTATTTATTCATGCAAAACCTATTACTGAGAAGTCAAAACCAAGTAATTAATCTATAATGAACTCATTTCCCTCTGAGATGGGCAACGATTATATCCCTGTTTTGTAGGCAGGGGAGCTACCAATGGTAGTCATAAGTCAGTAAGCTACAAAACTACAAATTTGAAACACCAAACAGTAGCTGTTCTGGGGATGGCAGGAGGGGCAGCTGTCCACATAAGGCACTGTATATGTTTCAGGTGTGCAAAACACTTAAGTTTAGAAATAGTTGCAAATGCCCAGCATTTCTTCAAGTGAAATGCCCTGAATGCAGTTTAGGAACACAATTCTTTGAGGAGGTGGCTTACCTCACCCGAGGTAGCAAGTCTGTGACAGAAGGAGAAATAGAGCCATAGAGCTCTGGGCAGATGATGGTAAAACTGCTTACCAGTTTCCTGTGTTCTCCTTTCTTACACTTGTTTTCCAGCTCCCACAAAAGTGAGGTAGAGATGAATCTGGCAAGATAAAGAGTTCTGCTGAGTTAAGAGTTAAGCGTTAAGCTGAAGGACCTATATTTTAAATGCACAAAATGGAATCCCAGACCAGAACGAAGCACCTGTGAAGTGTGCTTTAGGCAGCTCAGGTGAATGGTCCCAAAACCTGCCTTGTGAAAAGGGAAATTCTTGCTGCAACTCAGTGGGAATTTTAATGTAAAAAGGCAAGGGACTTTCTCTGGAGCTTAGGCTCTTGCATCAACAGCAGTAGGGCAAGTATGCCTGCCAGCCTGGAATCCAGCACCCAGCATCTTCTCCTAGAAATGGGGCACTCATGATTATTTTTTGAAAACACTGAGCAAAGTTCATCATAATAATGCAGGTCATCATACTAAATAATGTACCAGATGGCAAGTGGTGAGTCACTTTGTTTGCTGTCTCTAGCTGGGGTTTTTCAGGCACACAACTCTCAATCCCTAGAATCACTAGGCTCTCTTGAAAAAGAACTTGTCAAAAACCCAGCCATTGTACAGCTAGGAGTGTGAGAAAGAGGGATGAGGAAGAAAGACCTGGTTTTGCAGTCTTGTGATCAGCTGGAAGAACGTTGATTTCAAAAACGTTGTTTTCAGTCCAGCCAGCTCCACTGATTCTTCATTAATTTTGTTACACAGGCACTTTGGGACAAATACTGCAATGTTTGGGGGCAAACATTGGAATTCTAAGTTCTAGCATTAATAGACAAGAAAGATAAAGGTTTGAATTTCACATTCAAATGTCACACATCATAATTATGGCAACTTCTGGAGCTTGCTATGGGTTGCTGAATGTGTCTTGTGATTTGTAGACAGGGCGATGTGGAACAGATACTCTGTGAAGCCTTCTGCTGATGTCAATATGTATGGTTAACTGGGTCTGCAGAGCACTGGATTCAGGGACTTGGGTGGTCCATCTAGTCCTAGGTTTCTTATACAAAGTGAGACCCAGAATGCTTTTATAATAATGAATGACTTATTCTGTCACTAGAGAGAAAGTTTTGTATTGAATTTGTTGTACAATTTGGATCTTGAAAAGCAACAATGACAGGGAGACCCAAAGTCATAGTTTATTAGACACTTGAAGGACGGAAAACACTCTCCCCAATAGGAACATATTGCTAAAGTGAAAGGACTGGATGCAAGACAAAGGAGGTGTATAGATAGAATTTCAGCTTCTAGAGCTTCAACTCAGATCAATGCATTCTGTATTTTTCCACATACAGACACTGAGATGCCTGTAAGAGCTCTTCGTTGTAAGCAAGCAAAGCTGAGAATTAGCAGGTCCCTAGATGAAATATAAAAGCAGCAGTATATCTAGGTCACAACTCCAGTACACTGGGAGCAAGAGAAGGGTCAAGTCAGCTTTGCAGATGCTTTCGTTAGACTGACTTGGAGCTACTTATTTCTGATGAATGCATGTCCTCCATTTCTTCATAGAAGACATAAATAATATACTTATGAGGAAGTCTGAAGAACATGAATGTGTCATTGAAGGTTTCTATGTGATTGATGAGGGAGGAGATGAATTTATTCACCCTAAAAAGAATATGAAGAATATGTTGGCTGGGGACTGCTGAATCTAGCATCAGGGGACAGAGGGCGGAGGCCTGTTTGTGTTTGAAAGATTGAAAACAGATTTCTCAAAACATGGAACATGATGGAAATGAAGTGTTAAGAGGTTCATGACACCATCTGGGAAATATGATTGGGATGTAGTGAGTCTTTGCCACTTTAAAAAATAAAATATTTGAGAGTGTTTAATTCATTGCATATATGAGGCCATCTTGGGGACATTACTGATGTATTAGATTGTCTTACTTGAATTTTATATAACAAAAGACCGAGATCCTGCATAAAACCCCTTAATGGAAAGAAAATTAGTTGCTTGTGACTTAAATAAGATTTTGCTTTTATGGTTATGTACACTGCTGATAGGAAAATCATATTCTTTAATATTATATTGAAAACAGTTTAAAAAACTGTTTAAAATGCTTCGGTGATTGATTTTGAGATAGTATTTTGTTGCTGGCTTTGCTGCTTGGATATCATTCATTTAGTTGAGTTGAATTAATGAGAATTACGAATCTGTAATTTTCATGGAAGCGTGTAATTGAATCATACATAGGTGTTGCTTTTGCTTGTATTTCTGATGATAATTATTTACTATATTTTGCTATAGAAACCAGCAGCTGTCACTATTTGTATATATTGAGCTAACTTGTGATCTCATTTTGATTAGTGTATTGTTGGAATAACTCCAGTCTAGCCAATTTAGTTATTCCAGTTTTATTCCTGTTTATACAGAGCATGATATGGTCTGTGAGGGAACTAGATCTCTTTTACTGTCCCTGAGGAGAAAGTCTACAGTGCTGGTTGTTTTATTTGTTGTGCTGATTATGTTAGGAGGAATTAAACTAGTGTGTTCTGAATGAAGTTGGAAAATTTGGTATGTGCAGAGGTGAAAGTCCTTGATGGTGGCTGTGGGGAATCTTCAGTATCCCTTCATGTTGAATCTTTGTTGTAGACAGCCTAGTAGCTCACGTGCTGATGAGCAGGGGTGGCCTTTCTGTACCAGCTGCTCTCTGGCTACTCTTTACTGATTCCCTCACCATTACAATGGAAGAAAAGTGTGCTGGGTTTGTGTTTCATGTTTTTCATTGATTAAAGACAGAGAGGACGTGGAGGGTATGCAAAGGCACTTCTCTCTGTATTTTTTGGGTGACTGGATCAGTGATTGCGCTACTGAATTCAGAAGCAGACCGACATGATATTATCCCTTGACTGGGTCACTGGAGTATACAGGTTAAAATGTTCCGTGCAAGAAAGTGAATTGTCAATTTGTCAAAAATGAGCTTCTTGGGATTGTTCTGGAACAAGCATTCATTGGAGGGTGATGTATGTTTAGGAAAGAGAAGGGTGGCAGGCAGAAGGTGTGCTAGTGGACAAAGTGAACAGAAGCTCTTAATTGCTTCCTCTTTCAGAGAGAAGATGAAAGAAACTCATTCTAGAGTGTCTTTATCTCCTACCCCATGGCCCTGTGCTCTCTTGAAGACTGCTTCGTAGTCTTAACAAGTCTGTGTTTCTGAGACACGGTGGAATTGCAACTTGCCCCACGCTTTGCAGCTTTGTTTAGAAACAAGTGAGGTTTAGGGAGGGAAGAGACTCTCCAAGTTTTTCCTCAGCTCTGAAGAAGGATACAACCCAAAACACTTTTTAAGGGTCAGAAGAGGACATTTTATTTCTGGGATCAGTCATATCTACTGAGAAATTACTCTGCAGCTCACAGTAAAAGACCTAGAAGTCTAAATCTGTGTACCTAGCTCTGAGAATCTTCCTGGAGATATTTCAGTTGGATGTGTTTATTTGTTCATCTCAGTGCCCACTTGCAGTCTCTAAATGCATATTTTATGCCACAGGAGACACTAAGGAATTATGAGTACCTAAGCAGTTGGTATTGTTGGAGTGCTGCATGCTTATCAATGAGCTGCATGATAAGTTGTTTAAACACTCAGGCTGCCCTGAGTATTTAAATTGGTTTAAAAGGTTATGTCACTTGAAGGCTTCAAAAGGGTACTCATCTATACTAAATCAGTTTTAGTGCTGTGGGTAGGTTGGGTTTTTATCTTTTTACGACCAGCGGTATTAGTGATTTTTGCTGGTATGATGCTTCTGCAAATCTAGCATACTTTCTTGGCAGCCCCTTTTGCTGGGCTTTGAATTTGGCTTTTTGTTCAATATTCTTTTGAATTCTGTATTCTTGTGCGCATTGCTGATTTGCTCTTGGCTAATGGGAATGCATAGCCGGGACAGTGTTCTGCACCTTGAATTATCAAGCAGTGTGAAACAAAGAGAGTACTAATTGCTAATAAAGATGTTATGATCCCTAGCAACTTAACAACACAACTTCTGCAGCTACTTGCATTGGTAGCTACTGTCTGTCTCCCAAATACTTCTGTGCTTGAGGCAAGGATTAGTGAGTCAGATTCTTTGGCTTGTGCTACACGGGTCAGGTTAAGCAGGCTGCTCTGCCTTGAGTGGTATTCTAGCTTTATTAACATCTGTAGCAGTTATTTAAAGTACCATTTATTAAAATTTCAAGGAAAAGTACCTCCTAGTTAAACGAGACCAAGAGTTATCTTACAAATTTTAGAAGAATGCTACTCTTGTGAATGGTGACATTTGCCAGTCTCCACCACAGAGTAGTATCTTCAGTTAATTCTTGTTCTAACACACAAGCACAGCAATAATAGCAAGTGATAAATGCCAATTTTATCATTTCCATTTACCTGTATATTCAAATGTGGTTTGTTTTGTCACAGATTCACAAGTTATGCCGGGGGGGGGGTATGTGGGTTGGAACATCTCTCATTTGAATGGGCTTTTAAACAAAATGGAGACTCCTGCGATTTCCCTGATGGTGTTTATCCCTTCCCTTTACCTGCACGTGACGCAAACCCCTCACTTTTTGTCATGCCTGTGATCCTGTGCAAAACCCTCACAACCTAGAAATTAGGTGACTACTACCTAAACCCAATAGTAATGTTTTTCATATAAATTATGGGCTTTTAGCATTGTGATTCTATTAAGATCAAATGTAGTCTTAGAATATAGTCACATAGTCTTAGTAGGAGCCCTGGTAACTTGAACTCCTTTTTGTCTGCCCTCTGTGTTCAGAGGCTTTGTATTGTCCTTTAATTATGCTCTTCCATTTCTCTGGAATCTCTTAGCCCATTTTTGAGCTCCTAGATAATTTCCTCACTTTAAGTTCATTTAAAAATCTACTTCTAAAAATATGGCAAAGTTTCTGCAAAAAGTACTTTGGGATGATGCAAATAAAGGAGTGTTTTTGAAGAGGACTATGAACAATGACTTTATTTTCGTGCTTTATAAATTTACTAATCTTTGATGTAACAAAAATTATTATAATTTATGACTGTTACTACTTTTATGTGATGTGATTGTTTAGTAGTAAATGTACATCTGGAACAACTTGCACTCTTCTGGTTTCATGCCACATCTACCTTTAAAATTCTCTTTATTCCTGAAGTATGTGCATTTTTACAACACAGTCCAAGTAAAAGCATTTTCATAATTATATTCCTTGAAGAATTCAAGTCATACTCTGAAGGCTTTAATCCTCCGATTAAGAGAGAATATAAAGGCTGCATGTTCTAGCATATTTCCTTAGAGTTTGCATATTTGGTAAGATATTTTTCACTTTATTGACTCATTGTTAATCCTACTCTGAAGAAAAGTTGTATTATCTGTGAGTATTATGGAGCACTAGGACTAAAATCACATTTGCCAAATTAAAAATGGAATGTCAGCAAATGTTATACCTGTGCCATCCCACAGTTTTTGTAAACTGGATCTGGGTCTCTTTTCTGACACTCTGAAGTTCAACCATTAGATGACATGTCAAATGCCCTGAATTCCACATATGGATGAAAATATGTGGATACTAATGATAATTGTTTCCAAGGTCCAAAAGAGCAGGATCTGGTGGACTTGGCTTCTTAGCTTCTATCCTCTCTGAGCTGTGAAGGAGTAACTGTGGAGCTGCTTCCAAACAAAACAGTGGTTATTTGCCAAAATGAATGTAGCGTGTAGATAAATGCATTAAGTGACAGAATCCTACTTTTGCTATAATTAAGCAGAACTTTATTTCAGGTAGGTCCGATGTATTTCAGATCATTTTCTAACTCTTGAGAGCTATGAGAGTGTCTGTTTACATCACATGAATCCCACTCACAATGAGACCACGCTGGAATGAGTTGCCCTTTTCGGACCAGGAGTTAGCCTAACTTTTAAGCATCTGACATTGTTAACAGAGCCCTTTTGTGTACTAGTCTTAGTATGCTGACAATGTTTCTTCCCTTCTGTCCTTGCCAGGTGAGCTGGCCAGGAGAAAAACTAAAACATTAGTCTATCTTATTAGACATCAGAGATTCAAAGTGAAGTGACACATTGCAAATGCCTCAAGCCCAGGGTAAGCTTCAGTCAGAGCTTAGACATCTGAAAGCTCAGCTGTAGACAGTGAAGCCCACAGAAATGGAGGTTTCTCTTTTTCTACTCAGAAATGGCTTGGAGTTTTGCCTTTTCTACCTTGTTTGGTTAATAGTTCTTACGGTTTACAAGTCATATACAAGAAAGCAGCTTATGCAAAGCTCTAGTGAAAATAACAGTGCTATCCATACTGTGTGCTTGATTCTTCAGTGGTGGTGGACAGTTGCACCTGGAAGATGGCAGCCTGAGTTATTCCTCTTTTAGGAGACAGATTTACCATTTCAGATACTCACTGCAGGAACAGATACACTAGGAATTAAGGTTGTTACAGTTTCACTGTTTGCATTTAATTTCTCTTGTTTGCTTGTTATTGTTGTTTCTTCATTTTAAGCTGAATTCAGTTTTCATATTTATGAATGCATTCAGTTGAATACATTCATCTAAAAATGTTTATGGAGAAGATATAAGCAGCAATGAATGGTTACATGTGCTGCCCGTAAAATGTGTGACTATGCATACAGCCATAATGCACACGGAGAATAAATGTGTCACCACCAGGTTATATATAAGATTTCTACACAAATAATGTATCATTGCTAATTGATGCATGACATTAATGTCATCACAGGGAGAGTAACGAATGCAGCAGTTAAAGCTACACTCCTTAAAAAAAGTTACAAAAATTAGATCTAAATGAGAAAATGCTGATGACTGAAATATTCTCAGGGAAGGGAGTCTTCTTCATTAAACTGTTCTTTGGAAGATAAAACTTGTTCCTCATCCTCATAAATCAGATGTGGATTTCCTTGTACCATAAAGTGTTTTTTGTGATCATCACGTTTTCATATCCATCACAAAGTCATTGAACCTACACCCTGCAATATGGATTGGGGTGAGTCTGGAAATACGGCCCTCCCAGGACTAGTGATAAGATAGCCAATTGTGTCAGACTTATTTCCAGATTTTTTCTGCAAACTTATACTCCCAAAATATTATTGATCTAAAAGATTAAAAATTATTAATTATCTGCAAAAGCTACCATTTTTGTATATTTGCAGTATACCTAATGAATCTTTCAGTGAAAAGTAATTCCACTTTCTACACATGTATCTATTTCCCCCAAAATGTGCAGAGCAATTAGAACAGAATATGGGCTAACCCAGTGCCAGGTCTGAATTTCATCACTAGGAAGTATTTTGACCAATACAGGTTCAAAGTATAATCCTTATGAACATAGATTTGATATGATATGCTCAATAGCTGTTTGAACATCCTTATATTGTAAGGGAATACATTCATAGCTGTGTGGTGTCTGTTTTCACATGGTATGAAAATAAGCTTTGCTCAGTGGAGCACAGTTCTTTCATAGCAGCTGAGAAACCAACTAACTGGAATTCTACAATGAAACTTTTAGTCATAACTAGTGTTTATGTAAAAAGGTGTAGTGGCTTTATCTTAGGTGCTGAATTTGATGGCTGTCTCTTGAGATCTTAAGGTGTTGAGAAAGAAGATAACAGAGCCTTCATCTTTTCTTTAAGTGCAGTGCTTGCCATTCAAATGAAAGCATTTGTCAGGCTACCATAAAGATTTAAAGAGAATTATAATTGATAAGCCGAATGATTTAGCAAATGTTAGTCTGTATCATCACAGAAACTAAATCTTTGGGTGCAAAGGAAGGTCTGTGCCTCTTAAACTGGAGTTCAGATTAGAGCTCGTTGCTCTATGGGTCTGGGGAACTTCATCTTACATTCAGGGATAACCTGCCCATCTTTACATCTCTGTGTGGAGCATGAGCCAGCCTCCCTCTCCATCCACTAGGGAGGGGAGCAGGCTCACAGTCCGCTCTCTGTTACTCTTCTGCATGACGCAGTATTTGGCCTGCCCTGACCATCCAGCAGGCCTATGTTGCAACCTTTGTGGCGTTTTTTTTTTTCTTCCCCAGTGTTTGCTTTCACTATGAGGCCTAAAAGATGACCTGTCATAATATTGTTCCATCTAAGTGGCTTTACTTTCTGGGAAGTTTCTCAAAAATCAAATTTTTACTGTGACTGAAAATTATTTGCAGTGAAAACTATATACTCTACATCCTGAGATGACAGAGAAATGAGTTCATGTCCTCTCTTCTTTTTCTTTTCTTTTTTTTAATAGCAAAGGTGCTGTCATTTGTTCACAGACTGTTTGAATAACTGAGTGGCTACTTAGAGGTGTTTTATTTTTGTAGCTACAGTATCAACTGAGTTCATTGTAACTGGGTTGGACTTCTTAACGTTCGACCTTTCCCAGACGAAACCTTTATTAACACTTGTCAGTTTGGAGGCCTGGCAGGCCAGACAGTGACCTTTATTCTGCTGCTGTCTTAGGCAGTGTTTATCACTCTGACAGAACCTAATTAAATTGAGAAAAATAATCAGTGAGTGATGTCAGTGAGAAATGGAGAACCAGAGTAAGAGCTTTTACTGGCCACAGTACATCTATAACTAGCTGCAGCTCTTCCCTTTTCTTCACTGATGGAGGGAATGTTACTCTGCCAGCCATTATTCATTCTCAATGAGCAGAGATAATCTTTCTTAATCCCTTGGAGGGGTTTCTTTGCAATATGTTCATTCTGAACTTTAAATCACTATTTACTTAGGGCCAGATTCTGTCATGCTTCTTCCTTCCAAATAGTAGCTTCTTCTGTTAAAAATGCCATAGTGAGTAAGGACAAGAATGAAGAGAAGTAGACTTTATGCTGGATCTTTAACTGATGAGTCCAACTCGGTGACTTTTCACCTAAAGTTATTTTTCTCCACGATTAATGACTTAAACTTTGTATTTTATTGTCAAATCCTTCCACTTACCTGGATGAGCACAAAAGCTTGTGGTCCATTTTTTGAAAAACTGGAGAAAAGCCTGCAAACTATGCAGTTTTGTTTGTGTTCTTTTTCACAGGTTTAGCTCCTCCCATTGAAACTAGGAGTTTTATGACCATCCCCATGCCACTAGCATCAAATATGTATATATAGTCAGTTAAACAAAACACTGCCGTCCTTGCCTTTAATATTTTAATAGTCATCAAACTGCAGCAAAGTCAGTACTATTCAGATAGCCAAATTTAGATAGACTTATCCCTTAAGGTCAGAATAGTTCTTACATTAGCTTATGCCAGACCATTAACACAAGGAAGAAATTCTCTGCGCTTTACATCTCTGTTTACCTGTTGAGGTCTCTTCTTCAACATAGTGAAGAAGCTCTGCTGCATTACCTGTTTCTCACTTTCTAAAGTTCTTGGTGAATCTCCACCCCTCTTGTTTCAATCCTGGCTTATTTTTATGTTACTCGTTTGGGAGATTAAGATTTGCTGGTTCTTACCAGTTTCTCTATTTGTATCTTCAAAGGTAGGTTTATTATGTGACCATCTCAGAAAGATTGTAAATGATAGTGTTCCCCTGCAATTTCCTGAAGAACAGCAGTAATATCAGCTATCCTAGTTCTATGCTGTGGGACCTTTTTGTGCTGAATATACATCATGTAGGCAGTTAAGCTATAACAACCATAAAGAGGACACAAGGAAGCAAGGATCTTTTAATACCTCAGTTCTTTAGAGAATCACTCTGACAATAAAAAATATTATTTAATCAATTCTGCAGTAAAAAACATGGATACTTCTGATAAGTGTGGCTTCAAAAAGGAGGTGCAATAGAATATCAGCTTCAGTCATTTGAATCTATACAGACACTGAAACTGAGGATATCTAAGAACAACTCCATGGTATCTCTTAATGGTTAGTTCATAGAGTAAAGGTGCTTACCTCTAAAATTAGATTATTTCAACTACACATTTTGTTCCATATGTCGTACAAGATGGATTCTTTAGTTGTAGTGTTAGATTTTTATAAACTTTACCTTTCCTATTGTTGATGCCTTTTCTTTCTTTATATATATATATATATGCAACAATTATATTCACAATTACAAATCCTAATATCACATACTTGATAATATAGTTGCATATACATAAGGTTCTTAAGCTTCTCATATTTGATTTTATTCTGATTTTTTTCAATGTATTTTCTGTTTTTTCTACTAATATACCAGAGAGATGCTGGATTGCTTACTACTGATATACAGGAGCTATGTTGCTGAAGATTCTTTTTCAGTACAATAAGATAACTCTTTTTCACTTTGAAGAAGCCTGTTAATTGAAGGAGAGCTATGTGTTCAGGCAGCTGTGTTCTTGAGTTTGCCTAATTACATCCTATGCAAAGCATGTCTTGTCAAGAAACCTAACCCAGTGTCCATTAAGAGCTCAGAAATTTCTGAGTTAATAGTGAACTCTGGGAAAGAGCCAAGAACAAGGGGAACAGAGGGGTTTTGACTTGGTGTTGGTTATTTCAATGCATTTTGAACAGGAAACCCTTTTCCATGTTAATAATCTAATCCTTTCATATGTTATTGATTTTAGTTGATGAAGGAGTTTCCTCTGCTCAGCATGTTCAACATCCATGAAAACCTGCTAGAGGCTTTGTTGGAACTGCAAGCGTATGCAGATGTCCAGGCAGTCTTAGCAAAGTATGATGGTAAGTTCATATATTTTCATATTTTCTCTATGTGGTACACACAGAAGCAAAGTTTCTAAGTCAAACTCTTAAGATTCAGGAAACACTGTAGTTGAGGTGATTAGCATGAGCTTCATAGATCCCCTTACACAGTCGTTAATCCAAAGATTAAACATTGTGCATTTTTTCTGCCAACCCATGCTTAATTCATTCTACAAGGTAATGGAACTCCCTTCCTAGCAGCTCTTCAGTGCTTTCTGTGCGTTCTGTTGATGTTTAAGGAATGACCGTTTAGATTCTGCAGACATTTTATTGCATGATATTCAAACCTTGTCTGAAGAAAGTATTATCAGTTCCCTTGTGGACTTTTCTATGAATATTGACTTAGTAGCATACAATTGCTTTACAGACATTAACTGATTTAACTTCACAGCAGTCTAGTGAGAGCAGCCTTCATGTCTTATGAGAAAAACTTGGAAAGCTCAAACTAGGTGAACTTTTCGCATTAATTTTCAGTATTTTTCAGTAAGCATTAGTTTATGCAGCATTAGGTCACTTTTTATGTTCAAGTCACAGCTCCTGCTGACTTGAGCTCTAGCCCTTTGAATTTGAATTAAAGACACCAGGGTATCAAACAGAGAGAGGACAGAGTAAGAAGTGCCAACTGGCATACTTTGTTTATTTTAAGTTAAATGGGTTTTCCTTGTATTGTGTAGAAACTTTGTGACAGAAACAAGAATGCAACCCAGTTCTCTTGAGCAGCGTTCATGAACCTTCACAGTGCCACTCTTCATCCTCTTCCTGCAGTCCCTGGCTTACTCACTGTCATGGTTTAAGCCCAGCCGACAACTAGGACCACTCAGCCACTCGCTCACTCTCCCCTCAGCGGGATGGGGGAGAGAATCAGAAGTGTAAAAGTGAGAAAACTCAGGAGTTGAGATAAAGACAGTTTAATAGGTAAAGGAAAAGCCACGTGCACAAGCAAAGCAAAACAAAGAATTCATTCATTACTTCCCATTGGCAGGCAGGTGTTCAGCCATCTCCAGGAAAGCAGGGTGCCATCACGTTTAACGGTTACTTGGGAAGACAAATGCCATAACTCCGAATGTTCCCCCCCTTCCCTCTTCTTCCCCCAGCCTTATATACTGAGCATCATATGGCATACAATATTTCTTTGATCAGTTGGGGTCTGCTGTCCCAACTGTGCCTCCTCCTGACTTTTTGTGGACTCACAGCCTACTCGCTGGCAGGGCAGTATGAGGAGTAGAAAAGGCCTTGACTGCTTAGCAACAACCCAAAACATCAGTGTTTTACCAACACTATTTTCATCCCAAACTCAAAACATAGCAGCTAGTAACCAGCTAGCTACTGGCAGCAACAACCAGCTGCTAGTAAGAAAGTCAGCTCTATCCTAGCTGAAACCATGACGCTCACTATCCGCATTCCAAGTTCTGCAACAAGTGAATCAGGAATCCTACAGTTTTATGTTGTGTTACTACACAGTCCTCCTTCATTCTGAGAAAAGTCTCATTCTGTGCATTTGAGTATGGCAGGGGAGTTTATGAAAGGAATATTATGTAATCATATAACTAAAAATGAGATCATAACACACATGAATCAAATATCTGAATTAAGTGAAACAGCCTTAATTTTGATATTTCTCCACTCCTTCTCTAGGTTGATCTGGTAGCCTTTAAAATGTTCTTTGTTATTAGCTCTTACAGCCTTTATGGTGTTCTTTGAACAGAGATTTTAAGGCTTGTAACTTCCAGAGTTTGTGAAAACGTAGATGGACATCATTTGAGGTACGGTTGTATAAATGGGTACCTATATGGGCTCTGGAGCCTATAGCCACAGTCCTGTGGCCACTCTTTCATTCTTTGAAGGACTTAACATCTTTTCCGGACTGCCCTTAGTTGATCTTCCATCCCATTTGTCTACTGAATTGTCCTCTACTTTTCTTTTGCATGGTCAGTTTCAGCTTTTATTGCCCCCAGTTCCTACCAGAGGCTCCTTGTTCAGTCCATACTGCTCATTCCCAATTCCATTCTTCTGCCTCTCCTAACTACCCATCCCAATCTTCTCTTCAGGGTAGTGATTGGTCGTGATACATCTCCTGACCCACTTTCCAACTCCCATCTTACCAGACATCTTTTCCATCTACCCTTTTCTCTGTGGCTTCTGCCTCCTCTTCATTTGATGTTCTCTGCTGCATTGCCTGGATGCCAAAAAGCAGAACAGTAAGATCCCACACAAACAGAGGCTTCTCGCTGTCTACCCCAATACTTGGTCCCATGTCATCACATGGGGATGATGCATAAGTTTATTGAAGTATAGAGATGTGTGTACTTGATAAGCAAAGAAGCTTTGGAGACTATAACAAAAAAAAATGCAGAAGCTTCCACTGAATATGTGCTAACTGCTTTCTTCTAACATTTTATAAGTTAGGAAATTAAGATAAATTTTAATGAGGCTAGCAATAGACCATTGGCTTGATCCTAACATGACCATACTGCCAAATTGCAGACCCCTGCAGTAGACTGGCAGAGCTGAGGTTATTTAGCAAAAGATAAGTAATCAGCTGATTACAGGCAACATTAGTGATAACCACCGCTACCAGTCCAGCCTGCAATGTCAGCTCTTTCTGGAGTCAACTCATGTCACCCAGGCCCTTGAGTAAAGCCATCCAGTAGCAGTAATGACTCTCGGAGAGATCTTGGTTGTGCTTAGTCTAGTTGAAGAAATCTACAGTTAAATTGGTATCATCATAGTCTTTTTTGTAGCTCCTTGTATTTCAATAATTTCTGTGACACAGGTGTGGATCCCCACGGACTTTATTTTGGCACTGTAAGAAACAAGTAAATAAAAATGCCCATTTTTATGGCCCAGGCACCACATGACGTTGGCTCTTTCTAGTCTTCAATGTAGTTATGAGATAATAGCCCTGGGTGATAGCAGAACTGTGACAGAACAGGGAATTAAGCCATGCCCTCCCAAATCTCAGACTAAACTGTGCTAGCTCTGCTTTTGCATACTATAGCACTGTTGCCTAGTTTTAAACAATATCATGGTGGCACTTCATGTCATGGCAGTTGATAAAACTTGAAGGTGCATTTTGTTTTCTCAAAAGCATCTGATAGAGTCAAAACTGAGGTTGTAAATGTAACAAATGAGGCTTTTCAAAATAAACTCTTCTTACTTTGTCTGTTTGAACCCATGCAGTTTCAACTCATGCTTTGCCATATATAAACGAAGGTGTGTGTATACACTAGGTATGCACAAGGACTCAGCAAACACAGGCTTAACCAGTATAACCCTTACAGTTCATGAGTCTCAGAAGGCCTATCTCAGGGACTCTCAGCTCATTTTAGAACTCATCAGCTTCATGTGTTGTAAGATTTATTGAAATATAAAACAATGAACTCATTTATACTTTCGTATCTGCAGTTTCTGTTGGTCCCACTCCACTGCCTTTTTTTGACTAACACCAAACCTGATTTATTGTATTTTGATAACATATGAACAAATTATTTCCTTCAGCAGTCTGCCCCCACCCTGGTCTAAAAAGTTGGATCACTTTATGCAAAACCTCAGTCTCTGCAAGCAGACACACTGCTTTACCAAAAGCCATGTGTTAAATTGTGTTTATATTATGTACCTGGCAACAGAGCCGATGTCCATACTCGTTATTCATGGAAAAAGGGCCTCATTAGTGGGACAGCATGCACTGTTGCTGAGCTACATCATTATGGCTTCAGAGTTCAGTGTCTGTCAATAAAGTGCAGATGACCTAAATACTGTTGAATTCTGAAAAGATTTTTAGCTCTGATTTAACACATATCCATGTTATTTACAGCATAGTTATGGCTACTAAAGAGACTGTTCGTGGTGGAATAAGCTTCTGGTATTCATAGTAGATAAAGTTTCTCTGCTCCTCTTTCCGTGCTTTTTAAGCAGGTTGTTTTCCAGTGTAGTAGTTCTGCTTGTTTTGATGCTTAGAGCAAATGATTTATTAACTTCCCTGGGCAGTCAGTTGCTTTGATTGTTATTATCTGGTAACCTGGCACTGTGTGAAAACTCAGACCTTTCTGGCAATTGAAAGTCAGATTTAAAAAGAATGGATGCCTATGTATTTAGTCATAGTGATGCAGTGGTTCCTCCCTAAACCTGTCCTTGCTTTCCTTTTTTTAAATGACAGTGTTTTCCAGTGAGACTATAAACTTTCTGGTTTGCAGGAGGAGCACCTTATACAGATTCCCCTTTTACTTACCCCCTTGTAAAGAAGAAAGACTGTGTCACCATGTAGACAGAGTGCCACATTCAGATTTCATTTGAGAAGATAATTTAGACCAGAGGATACATAGAAAGAAAGTGGGTTTTAAATACAAAAGGTCTCATTCTGCTCTAGTCTATGACACTTTTTTATTTGGTAATGGCTGACTTTGAAGAATCCTACTTTAAATTAGTGTCAAATCAAAATGCAGGCCTTTGAAGAAATACTTTAGAAACAGTCGTCTTTGTCTTGGAATACTTCAGCTTAGTGAAATCCAAACAGTTAATTAGTTCTCTAAAAGGTAGCCTATTCAGGGCTACTCTCTTTTCTCCAGTCCCCCTCTGTCCAATTTCTTCTTGTCCTTAAAGACTTATGAAATGGGTAAATTCTATTTACATTCAACTCAAAGGCATTCCTTTTGCAGAGAGTTGCAGATTGATGAACCAACTGCATGGAGTCTTCAGTTGTATTAGCTATGGTCTCCAGGGGTTTTGTGTATATGTATGTGTTTGAGATCACAGCTCCACTTCATCAGTTTCATTACTTACCATGATTATCTTTGGTATTTTTGAGATGTTTTACCTGGTGGAGCTAAGTGGGTAGTGCAAGAAGTGGTTTTCTTCTGAGTTAAAGAGGTAGCAAGTGGCAGTATGGAAGCAACCATTACTTCATTCATACTATTTCATGATCCTTTTGTTCCTTTGAAAGAGAGACCTTAAGAGAAAGTTCCTTTTGGTTAAGGTCATACCAAAGCCTAGTCTGCCTTCTCCAAGAGATGGAAATCAGGTAAGACCTCCAGTTTGTGTAACAGCAGTATCAAGAGAATAGTTTCTCTTTTTTCCCATTACATCTTTTTCAGCTTCTGCTTCTAAGAACTAGTTTCTTTCTTCCATGTCAAAATCACTTGTCACTTCAGCTAGGTTTCTGCATGAGTTCTGTGTCTGTTCATACCATCTGGTCTCTTTTTTTGCCATATGATTCTGTGGGTTTTTTTGTTTGTCCTGCTTGTGCAAAAGCACAGAAAGTCTAAACTAATTATACTAATCTTGCTCTTTATAATGTCCTATAGGATAAATTATTCCTTCCCCTCTACATGCATTTAGGATTTAACTTGGTCAAATCAAAGGGGCTGACACCTGCCTGGTCACTGAGATACCTGTCTCAGCAAGAGTTGCATATGAACTGTTTACAACTAGCAGTGATCCTCAAAATCTTTCCATAACTGAACAGTTTAAGTTTTAGTTGTGGTCATGGCAAAATAAACACTGTTTGTTTGTGCTGAAATGTTTTTCCCATTCTATCAGGGGATCAAAATTCAGGCCTTAACATACACAGTGGCTATGTGTTTGTGTTTGATCGGGGTGTTTCCCACCACTGAAGACGAATGTCAAAAGTACAGAGAATCGGAACTGCTTTGTTTTGCAAGCACAAAGTAAGCGTCAGATCATTGTGTTCATAGTTTTGCTCCCTCCAGCATGTTTTCTACCACGTTTTGTGGAAAAATGCAATGACTATTCTCATGGGAGATAATACTACAGGATATTAGATCTTTTTGACAAAGTGTTTTTCCCCTGATGTTCAGTTCATACTTTCCTTTATTGAATTCCATCCCATTACTCTTGCTTTTAACCATTTGTGTGAGCTTAATTCACTTTCTTCCTTAATGTTTGTGTCTTTATAGATGACTGCGTCTTTCTTCTGTCATCACTGATCCAGTGTGCACTTATTTATTTGCTAGAGCACTTTCAATCTTTCCGATAAACATTTTTCCCTACCACCTGTGCAAGAGCTGACAATCTAGCCTGCAGGTGCAGAGAACTGGGGGAGTTCTTTGCTGACAGGGCAAGTGTTGGCCTATCACTTAAACACTAGAGTCTACAGACAGGCTGAGGGAGAGAAAATCAGAGCTGAGGTTCACCCCCAAGCCATAGTTCAGTACGTGTCCTGTATTCCACCTTTTTTTTGTTTTACCTCTTTGCATCACTTATTTCAGTTTGTTGGTATACTTTCAGTTACATATTTGGAAATATGTGAATGATTCCCGTAGTTTAATGTAATTGCTCTCCAGTGCTGTATGAAGAAGAAGTAGCAGTTTGACTGGAAGGATCTTACTATGCAAATTATGGCCCCAGATCTACAACTTATTTCAGCAAATCTTTAAGTAAGTCCTATTTGTGTTGATAAGACTATTCAATTACCTGAAATGAAGCCCATGGGAATCTGTATTGTTGACTTGGGAATAACATATGCTTTGGGGTCAAAATGGGGAATAATTTCTGATTAGTGACTTAGATTTTACATTTATTAATGACTAAATCAGTTGCAGCATGCCTGTCTCTTCACATTTAGGGCCTTCTGATGACTTGGATAGGGGATGTTGTACCAGTCCATATCCAGATTCGTCATTTCTTGGTTTAGTTGCTATTTTATAAAAACAATAGATCCCGTGACCTATTTAGGTGACATATGGCATATGCTTGAGTCAGAGAAGTACTGATGTTACTGTTGCAAGTCTCTATCCATAGCATCTTTCCATTAGGTCACTCTCACAGGCAACCGCTTATGAAGCAAATGACCAGTAAGAATTCAATTTCCCAACCCTCCCCATAGCTGACGGGGCTAATCGAAAGAAAATGCTCATAAATTAAATCTAGACTATTTTGTATTCTGTTTAAATATACAAGCAATAAGGAAGAAGGAGAGCTTTTTTTAGATTGACACATCAGTTCTTATTAGGCAAAAATGTCCTAATGGTTTTGACAACAGAATAGCAGTCACATCTTTCAGCACATTGTGGGAGCTCCACAAGTAATCACAGGAGGGCGGGAAACAGTATATGTGAAGTTATTTTGCCAGATGGCTCACAGAGCTGGACACAGTCATTTATGAGAAACTTCACTTTGGTTCCTGACAGAGGATGTATCTCCTAGGGCTAGTTTATACTTGATTCCCTTGCTAAATTCAAGTTGTAACCAGACATAATTGTCTTATGCTTTTCTCTAAAATACGAGGGTTCAGTTTTGGAGATGAAGCCTAAATTATATGAGGATTTTGAAGTATTGTAGTGATCAGATGAAGGTATAGCAGAACCAAATACTTGCGGTCTACTATGGAGCAAACAAAAAGCAAAACACTTTTGGAGGGAGGCAGGCATGGACCTACTGAGGGCTATCTCCACAGCAACATAAATATGAACTTTTATATGTATTTATTCCATTGCCAAGGGACTGTAGGTATTATCCTCAAATAATTGCTGCTTGCTTATTAGGAGCATAGTACTAGAAGAGGCCTCCTGGAGGAGTCCGGTCCCCTGCTGTTGCATTCACTACAAGATATTACCCCTTCCATGAGCTGAGCAAGCTCCATCCTAGAATTAGCTATTTTGTTTGCCCCACTATTCTACTTGGAAATCTGCCTCAAAAATCCACTTCTCAGAAATTTTCTTTTATCTCCAGCCTAAATGTAATTCTGAAATGTTTATTCTTGTGCCAACATTATCCTGTACCTAAGCAGCCCTTCTCTTTTCCTGGTGTTTCTCGTGGGTCTGCGTAGGGAACAGTTGTATCTTCTCTCAGACTTTATTTCATTTGGATTGTTACAAAAGCAATCCAGTCTTCCTGTTTGATTTTGTTGTTCTTGACCATGGGTGGTCAGCTTTGAACACAAAATTCTTTGAGAAATACCATTTCTTCTGCAGGAATAACTCGGGTGGTGTACCTGAGCCTTACCTCACCTTGCCACATTTCCCTTCCTTATGGATGCCAGCAGTTCATTGTGGATCATCCTGCAATCTATGTGCACAGATGTTTTGAGCTCAGGAGCACTTACTGCCTACTAGAAGATACTGTCTTGTGATACAGTGTTTTGTTTTAATACATTTAACCTGTTTCTACTGTATGGTACCTTAATCTCTTAGCCAAGAATTGTAATAATGCTTACGACTTGGTCCGTTCAACTTCCACTGAACATTCAAGTATCAGTGATCCGATGCAGAAACTAGCCTTTATACATGTGGTTAGAGGTTTTTTGTGTGTTGAGTGGTCTCATTGTTTAACCTCATGGATTGTGTATTAAGGGCTGAATTGCCATTTTCTTGATGTCATTCTGGCTTTTGCTGGCATACCTGCTTGCTTTGATGAAATCAAGCCAGCAGCTTTCATCAGCATAACAACTGTTTTTCCTCTGCTACATCAGTTATATACTCCAGACCGTCTTGATTCCTCCTACTTTTCAGCTCCTTCAAACAGATAGAAAAGTGAAGTGGTGCTCTCACTGCACTATTCAAAGAAGTTCAGGCAAATGTTCTCTTCTTGGTCCTTTTTTTATATGTGGAGTTCACCTTTTGCCTGGGAAGATGTATTTCCAGGGACTTCTAGGTGGACCTCTTGTTCTGCATCATTCATGCAAAATTTTGTAAAGGTCAGATCCTGAACCAATGTTACTAGGCTTAAACTGATGCCGGGGAAAATATTTCCCGTGAGGTAATGGTGGCTTGGTGTCCCAGAGAAACACTTACAGATAAGGGGAAAATAAGATATTCTATTGACCAGCTGAAAACCTTATAAATGACAGCACATTGTTGGTTTTCTTGGTTTGTTTTTTTTTCTTTTCCATTCCTCTACCTTTCACTCCAGTTATGATTTGATGAATAAGGTTTATACTAAAAGACAGAGACCAGTGTGTTCTGGAAAAGGACTAGATGATAGAATCATAGAATTATCTAGGTTGGAAGGGACCTTTAAGATCTTCAAGTCCAACCATCAACCTAACACTGCCAAAACCACCCCTAAACCATGTCCCTAAGCACCACATCTACCTGTCTTTTAAATACCTCCAGGGATGGCAACTCTCCGAAGGTCACCTCCAACCCCTACCATTCTGTGATTCTGTTTACTGGAAATAACTTTAAACTCCTAATGTTAAGGAAAACCTGGTATAAGCAGGATTATTGAAGGTGCTTATAAATATTTTCTCCTTCTGTTATTGAAGATGAGCTCACATCTGTGTCTGTAGCTAGCTTCTATTAGTGGAGTAATTAACATATCTATCACCCAGACTGCTTTGCCTGCTGTTGATTTTAATTACTTTAGTCACTACAATTACATACTCCAGTGAAATTATAGTTAGAATATATTATAGGGGAGCCTCCAACAAGATCTTTACATCTCATACTTGAAGTGCAAGTGCATAAAAAGACAATAGAGGGTTTAACAGGTAGCCTTTTCAAAGTGCCTCAGTCATTCTGGCAATGTTTTCTGTCTAACAGAACAAATGTTCTGCTTGGTTGCTTGGTTGTTAATAAGTGAAGAATGGTGACTGCTGAGATATGACTTGCTTGTCCTCTTTAACTCCTTTTTGGGGCCCTGTTTTGCAAGGCACTGGGGTTCAGTAAATCACAAATTTCTCTTAACCCTAAAGTTACTAAGCTCTATGGTAGTTTTGTCTTTCTAATCAACTTTAATGACAAACTGTGGGATAGATATTTTCTTAGAATGATAGCCAGATTAGCTGCTCTTCACTTTTACAGTGGGCCTACTCCAGTGCCTTGTGTTTACCATGCTGTGTATTTGCTATTTACTGTAAGAAGCTATAATATTGCAGTGTGCAGAAGTGTTTGCAGAATCCAGCCTTTAGTGGGGGTTGTTGTTCTTTTTCTTTATTATTATTATTTCATTTAGCTGTAATCTTTAACTTTTTAATGCTGGAATATTTCAGTCAGTGTATAATATATGTCTGCTGGGTAGATGACTAGCGTGGAAGTCAATTCGTCTCTGTTAAAGTGGGAACAAATCTATAATTCAAGTCTGTTAAGCATCATTTCTCTCTTCCTTTTGGATGCTTTGCACCAATATACTGGTAGAGACCAGGTATAAGTTAAGTTGAACTAATGAGTTAAGTCAGGTTTATGGCTCCTGTGTGTCTCTGGAACAGCATAAAATGGGCAGAGACTGGTGAGTATTGTGGTCTAAGATTTCCTTAAGAGGCAAAACACCTTATTTTACTGTTGATCTTTAACTGCAATAAATCTAATAGTTGTTTGCTTGCAAGTCAAATCCATTATTACTTAAATAGCTGTCTTAACTTGTATGGCTGCCACATATTCATATTAGACAACTGCTTCTCAGTGAAAACAAGAGGAGTGAATAAGATAGCCCTCAGCTATTACTTAAATGTTTTGTTAACTATGGAAAAAATCATGTATTCCAGGTTACATATACATTTATGTATGAAGTAATAAATTCTTTCATTATGTCTGTATCATGTCACTCTTTGAATTAGTTCTCTAATGAACCCAGTTGCTGCTTAAATAGCAGTTCCAGTGGTCATTAACACAGGTTTTTAAAGCCTGTGTATTGGGTGGAAATTTAAAAATCCGTGTGACACTGAAGTACAGGTCCCAAAATCAGAAAGTATTCTGAATTCACATAATAATTTTGCATATGCTGTGCATACTCTGAAGTATCAATCAAATGCTTTTCTTTCTACCGACTTTTAAATTTTCAGATGTTTACTTTTTTCTTTCTTTTCAACAGATATAAGCTTACCAAAATCAGCAACAATATGTTACACAGCTGCACTGCTCAAAGCCAGAGCTGTCTCTGACAAGTAAGTGCATAAGAACCACTGTCCAGCAAAATTTCTGATTTAACTCAAGATTTCTCTTAGCTGAGCCCACACCCTAACAATCTGCTTCGTTAGCAGGAAAATTCCATCCTGCAGTAAATTCATAAAATGACTTTATATATATATATATATCAGAAAAATTTGCAGTGATCAAACATTGGACTTCAAATATTACAGAAGAAGAAAAGAGAAATAGCATAAATTCAATTCTTTTTTCAGTTTTATGTATACTGTCTTGGTGAGCTTTGGCTTCCTAGATAGTATAACGAAGATGCAACTAAAAGGTGTTGTGTGGCTGAACCTCTTCAACTTTGTATAAACCTGACCAAAAAAAGGTAATAAATAAATATGGATGCACTGGTAGCAATGTTATTTTACAAGTGCTGTCAGAAGACTGCTCATCTACTTAAATAGCAGCAGGTGGATTTAGCATTACTATGTCAGGGATTCTGAGAGGTAGATGATGTACATATTTTTAGAGACACAAATATCTGCTCATTCCTGTTACGGTTTTCTCTTGGGTCTCAACCTTCCAAGGTGCTGAGCACATCTACTTGATGCCTGTGGACTTGAAAGCACTGGCCCACTCTGAAAGGGTGCTCAGCTCCTTGTGAGGTGGAGCTCAAAAATCCCGATTCTGCTCTCAGATGCCTTCACACAAATCCCAGGCAGAGTTGTGTCTGTGCACCTGAGGGTCGAATGCCTCCCTAAAGTTGGAAAGCAAGTAGAGTGGAAAGCCATTTTCTTGACTGACATCCTGACAGTTTTTGCTTTTAAAGTGTATGTACACATCAAGATCTAAGTAATTTTCTTTCATTCTTTTTATCCTGTAGATCGCCAGTACCTACTGCAACATCTTTCCTCCCTACACAGCGACTCCAGCTTGGGAGGGCAGGGCTAAGGTTGTCACAGCTTTCCCTGTGGTGTCTGCCTGCCAAGTACAGCTCTGGAGTTAGCCGTGGGGTGTGAGGTGAGAAAGAGATTGCATGGTCTGGTTTTTCATTCACTGGGGCAGATGATTTGCCCACAGTTTGGGCATGCTACCCTCAATGGTGCTGCGGCCAGTAGACCACCCGCTACTGCTGCTGCATCGTGCTTCTATCCCAACCTGACCCAGGGGCATTGGGTTGGGAGCCTCCCGAAAACCTCCCCAAACCTGTTTTTAACAGAAACCCTCCAACAATAATTTGGCATTGTTTTTTTTTTTTCTTTTCTTTTTTCTGCAACTTCAGCCTTGAATATGCCCCTTGGCAAGGTACCTAGAGGAAATTTAGATTAGTGACAGAGAAAGGACTGTTTGAACTGACTTTCTGCCATGATTAGATGCAAACATGCTTTCCACTTCTGCTGGGATTTTCATTGGCCTTGATGTAATAGATCACTCAGAGTTTCCACTTGCTATGGAAGTTTGGAGAGCATAGGAAATTGACTCGGTTTGGTTACAAGGGCCCATGTTCTAGATTTGTTTTCTGGCTTTTTCTTACTAGCGTTTCTGACCTAATGTGTTTGTTTCTTTGCTTTTGTAGATTTTCTCCAGAGGCTGCCTCAAGGAGAGGGCTGAGTACTGCAGAGATGAATGCAGTAGAAGCTATTCACAGAGCAGTAGAATTTAATCCACATGTGCCAAAAGTGAGTATGGAGAAAGCATTGTTGTAGCTTTAACACTGCTGAGGACCTAACTCCTGATTTCTGTGTTAGATTAATGAGTGATGTTGTGGAACAGGGAGCAAACAATGGGAAGGGAAAGAAGTTCGTAGTATGCACAGGTTTTTTTGTTTGGTATTTCACATTCGGTGTCTTCTACTCTGGACCGTGCAACTTGAAATTTTAGCTGAAGTGAGTCCTCTGTGTGAGCAACAATTACATGGTGGATTGTGGTAATAGACACCACCAAATGCTATGCTGCAGAACAGAACCATACATAAATACAGATTAATATTTACAAAATAACCATTAAAGATCTTCTAGTTCAAACCAGCATGTTTTATTTGTTTTGATGATTACATGTAAGAATATGTTTCTGGCATGCTATACAAAGAAACCTATGGTTGGAGTTCATGGTGTGCTTCATCTAAGTTGCATTAGTAATTCCTTATGCAGCACCCTGTCATTAAGTTCTGAGAACGTAAAGCTCAGAGATGAAGAATTGCTGAGAACTACAAAGTAAGAAAAGGGATTTATGTTCTAATTCCCTAATCCCCTCTCTAGATGTGTATCTCAGCAGTAAGAATCTTGCCCAGGGGCTGCTAAAGGCTAATGTATTTTATTATTTCATCACCCGATACTCAGTATTGCAGTCTGTGAGTTCATTGTAAAGGCAAACTAGAGGCAGATGCTTTTTGGCCCTTGGAGATTTGCCTCTGAATCTCACCCCACAAACCTTTGGACTGGTATTGCCCTTTGAAAGTGAGCAGCCTCCACTGGATAGTGGAAGACTAGTGTGTGTTAATATAGGGAGCCTACTCATTAGGTACAGCTGAACACCAGGTCTGGTCAAGATAAACCCAAAATCCCTCCCATATATACACATGGATTGCAGAAAGTTCATTCTCATGCACTGCAGGATTTAAATATTTTCTCTATGAGGTGTATCTGTTATGCCAACCACTGAATAGCATGGTTTAGCTGTCTGAAAGTTAGGCTGTTTGTTTAATAAAATCATCTAGACTTCCTCTACAGGCAGTGGAAAGAAGGAACTATCTTAGACATCTCTAGACAGACTTTCCCTCCGAGGTGCCTGTTTCTGCATTGACTATGAAAGGAGCAACTATTTTCCAGTAAAAGCCTGATTTTTAGACAACAAGATTTAGGTGAGATAAGTCCCTTTGTATTATTAGCTCATCTTCTATTTTTGTGCCAAGACATAAAATGAAAATATTAAATGAAGTTTGGTTCCAGGACTGCTTCTGTAGAACTCTGTTTACCTTCTTCCATCCCAATGGTTCTTGCACCAGCACAACCATTGATATTGCTTTTCTGCCTGGTTGCCTGTTTAACTCTCCATTCCAGTCCTGTTCTGGGTGAACCATTCTGAGTGTTTTACTGCAACCCAGTTAGAGTGTTCTATGCTTGCTGTCTAAAAAATTACCTATCTTGCCAAGCAAAGATATCAGTTCAGCCTGTCATGAGCAATCCTTGGGAGCCTGTTCCATTTTCCCAACTTACCTCCATCGTTTTGATAATTCTTTCTATCAAAATCTTTTTTAACAGTGTGCGTACTAATGATTCCATATTAACACGTATTGTTTCCCTCCTCTTTAAATGAATGGCATTGCATTTACTTCTCGCATTACTGGATCACTTGATTCTGAGTAGGGATCCTTTTATTTTAAATCAGTTATGGGAGTCTGGCTGTCTCTGGGACTGGTTCATTCACTGTTCAGGGACAGAGATCATTGGCTGCAGTGGCCTCCATGTCAGTACATGCTCCTGATGTCCATCCTGCTATTGTCTCCATGCTCTGCACTGCCATAAAACTGAGGCTAAGTCTTCATTTAGTACCTTTTGGCTTGTTCTTTTTCTGTTTGAGCTTGCTTTTCTTTGGTTTCACTTCCTTTGCAAAATCTACCTTCCTGTAAGTTGTGGCAGTTGCTCCATAACCTCTGCACTTCCAGACCTCCAAGATCCTGCTTTTCTTGTAGATCAGTGCTTTCATTCATCTCTTGTGACCTCCTTCTCACTAGCCAGCTTCTGTTTTGGGGGCCGTTCAATACAAGGCTGAATCTCCTTTCTGACAACTATCCCCCTGTGTGAAATGCAGATTGTGTTTTATTTTTGGTACTTTTGATTTAAAGAAATTCCAGTCCTCTTTCTCACTTAAGTTCCTGAGCTTTTCATTCGGTTCACATTGTTTATTGATTCCGTCAGTTTTTCAAAGTCTGACATTTTATGAAGCATATAATTTATCATGATAACAAGGTAGTAAGGGGAGAAGACTCTGGGGTTTTTTTATTTCATATTTTAACATTAAAACAGTGTAGCCTAATACAGATTAATATGCAGCACTGCTCATTTCACACTCATGCTCTCTGCTGTTAGCTAAAGGATATTAAGGTGGCAAAAATATGTTTTTGGTTATAATTTTATGCACAGTGTGGATATTACAACTCCATTTCTGGTCAATTAAGATTGAAGTCCTATCCAATTTGTTCTCAATGAAACGGAGATAAGTTTTAGCAAGCAGCATCACAAGAAATCTAACAGTGCCACAAAACTAATACGTCTTCAGAGCTTCTTCAGGATTTAAAGACTAATGAGTCTCTTGTTCAGACTAAGGAAGAAATAAATTACAAAGGTGACAAAGTATTTAAAGCATTTGCAGAGTTTCCAGCAGAAGCCTTGAAAGCAGGGAACTGCCCTATTAAAGAGAAAAAAAGTGGTTCGATATGTTTCTGGTTTGTGTCAAAAGGAGATGTTACCATTTTCAGTGCAAATCATTAAAATTTATGATAATCACATAAAAATATTATTACTGGATATGCATTTTCAAGTCATTTAACTGGAAATAGCAGATTTTTGCTAATGAGCTTCTGAGACAAAGGGAATGCAGGGAACACACCCTGAACACACTGAGAGATGCTGCTGAGCTGGATTTAGCAAGAAAGGGAGACCGGGTCTCCCATTGTGACCTATTGCAGGTTTGTGTAAAATAACCATAGGATTCTTCCAATGCTGCTGATTTTTCCCTAGGAGCTTATGGCCAGATTGCAGTCCAGTGTTCCCTAGTGATGTTGCAGAGGTCAGATACACTTCTTACACTTTCTTTTGAACGTAATCTAAAGATGTAGGAACCCTTTAAGAAGCAGCAGTTTAAAAATCCCAGATTTCCATCATTATATAGAGGTGAGAAACTCTGCAAAACACCCGCAGAGAAACCAGTGTGTGTGCATGGTTCTGGGAGTCTTCTCACTACATCTGTCATGAAGATGTTGGCACCCACTTTCACTGATTCTAGATGACTACGCATCACCTTGGTTTTTGTTTTCTGTCTGCACAAAAATGACATTTACAGAGACCTAATATGGCTGACAGTCTTTCTTCAGGCAGCCACTCTTACAGCAAATGACTTTCTTTTAACACAGATCTCTTCTTCCATTTTTTATTACATTTCAATGACAATTTAATTCCCAGAGATCAGTCCGTTAAGCCTCAGCCATAGGTGATAAATTCTCATTGTTTTTGGAATACACTGGAGTCAAGATGGGACATGTGGAGGTACCAGAATTTTATTTAAGTGAACAAAGGCAATACAGAGCTCAGTTCAGCCTGCCAGATCTCCCCAGGAAGCTGGGCAGCTAACTTGGCTGTGCTGGTTCTGGAAGCTGAGCTGTGCAGGGTAAGGCCAGCTCAGGTGTGTCAACTATGATCTCCTTCTTGACTGCAGCAGAAATGGAAGCACTGTCAAACTGATCAAGGCTTCTCATTCTGAAGACATCTTCCCTGTAAAAAGGCTTCTGTGTTCAAAATGGCTTATTTTTTAAGCTGTGCCAGAAAAATATCTGGTAAAAGATACTACGTCTATGTACAGTTTGTCTTGTTTATGTTACTAAAACAACTCAGCTACAGCAAATTGCAGTTTTACACTTTGGCAGAGATAGCCTATGTAAAAAGAAAGCAATTCACCAGGCAGTGTTTTCAGGGTTCTTCTTAGTAGAAAAAAACCATAACCAGTAGCAGATTGAAGTCAGCAGTACAGCAGGAAGGAGAACAAAGCAGAGCGCTGTGAATTTCACTATGAGAAGAATCACAACAAATTGTATCACTTATTTGTGAAGATTTTTCTGATTTTATTTTCAACCATCTTTGTCTTGAATGAGATTCTATGGACTAGTATCCTTTTGTTTTAGTGTAGCGCCGTGTACTGTGGAGTTTTGATCCCAAGGAAATGTGCTGACACTGTCTGACAACAAGCTGCTCAAAAATTTAACAGTTAAACAAAAAGGTATTTATTGCCACTAAAGCAGTTGAGGTATCACTGTAATTCCAGGGAGTTTTGTATGGAAAAGAGTGTAGTACATGCTATGTCATGGAGAGTACATAATTTGTGGAGTGGGTGGGGAAAAAGTATACGTGTACGTACACACACACCAGACTTCATCAGTATTATTTATATGTTGTGTTTGGAGCTTCCCCACTTACATGTAATGCAACTATCCCAAGCTAATGCTGATAAAGTACCACAGCTGTTTCTGGGGCATTCCTCAATTGTGGAACACCCTTTCTGAACTGATTTGCAAGGCTCCCTCCCTTCATTCAAACTCCTCCTGAAAAGCCCCCCCCTCTTTTCTGTGATCTGTGGGAGACAAGCAATTCAGTAAAGTCAAAGGGAAGAGAAAACAGATGATGGTCCGTATATCTAGTTGTTAAGAGTGAGTCGAAAGTGTGCTCTGCACACAGTTGTATAGGTTTGCTATGTAAGCCAGGAGCTGAGTTGATTTAAAGAGAGAACCTGCTGAAGTTTGCTGCATTTGAATCGGACAACTTAAATATTGATACTACTTTAAGAAATGCCAATTTGGTGTGTAAACAGTTTCTTAAAAGGATGTAACAAACCATTGACTTAAACACTTTTAAAGACTTATCTGTTCTCCATTTCATCTCTTCTCATTTCTTTCTTATTTATTTTAATTTTTTTTTTTAATAAGAACTGTGTCTTTATGCTTGTGTGGTTTCTAGTAAGTTGTAGTTGCTACTAGAAACAAATAATGCAAACAAATTCAGATACCAGATGGGAAATGAATCTGTTCCGCACACCCCATGATATTACAGAGAAACTATTCCAGACATGTTTAAGAGAGTTTTTAACTGTTCGGTGAGACAGCGATTTGTTTTCTGTATCTCCAGCAAAAAGGCCAAACTTCTTAATTACCATCAATCCAATGAGAACTTGTAAAGTTACCTAAAAGTGGCTTCTCTGGGCATGTAGAAACCAGTATTTTGGACCTGATTTAAGCTTGTGCTGTTCATCCCACTGGGAGGAGGAGAGTTCCTGTTCAAACAATGTTAAATTCTCATATTCTGGCCTGGAGGGATGCTGTCACAGGTGCAGGAGTGACTATTTGCGGCCTGAGCTGTAATTTCAGAGGGAAATTGCACAATTGAGGAAAAGAAGGAAACCTGCCTGAGATAGGTTGATTTATTTTATAAAAGGACACTGAAGTAGCTCATTTATGTGGAATGTTAAAAAGCACTCCCAGCAGAGGAGAATTAGTAGCCAGAGCGCTGTCAATATTATGAAATAAATAATGTATATTCAATCAATTCAAGTAAGAGAAATATAAACTCTACCATGTTTCACTTCATATGTACAAGGTCCATTGTCATCCTCCAAATGCTCGTTAAAAGGCATATTCCCATATGTGCATGGAATGGCTGTAGCTGAGCAATATCTATTACATTGTCATATAACCAGCATGTAACTCCTCTGTGGAAGCACATGAAAAATACTGTTACCATTTGGGGTGAGAGAAGAGAGAGACCAGAAAAACAAAAACAACAACCAAAAAAATCCAAGCCAAAACAATGCAGTGGAAAAGGGCTGATTGAGCCATCTGTTGATGACAAAAATCATTGCGCAACTTTAGTATTCACTCATAACTTGATTAAGACTAGGTCATTCTGGCTGAAATTTTCTAGACTGTCTTTTCTGAGCTGGTTCCTTTTTTAAAGGAACATGATAGCCCCAGATGGTGTTGACGTGCTATTTTCTGTTCTAGTTAAACTTTTTCATTCATCATTGAAAAACAAATGCAGTTGGAGATGTGCCAGGCTTGCCATCGCCATTTCCTCCATGATGGATAGCTCTTTGCTAAATTTTTTATTCAGCCTGTTACTTCACACTCGGAAGTGGAACCATGCTTGGGTTCAGAGCCTTGTCAGGATGACGTTGTGCTCCCACCTTCCCTGTGTGTTCAAAGTATTGAAAAGGTAGTGAAGTTTTATTACTTAAATTGTAAAGATCGTGGTTGAATCTGAAAGGATGCCAGTGTATCAGGAGTTACAGTTGCTAGGGATTCTGTCAAGAGGTGTAGGTTGTTTTCTTGCAAAGCCAGATGGAGTTCATACTGGTATGAGTTTTAATGCTATGGTAGGATCTTGTGTCCATATTAGTCCTGTAAAAACAAGGGCTGTGCTCTGGACTGAGGCCTTTGGAAATGTTGAGATATAAATAGTCAGATTCCTGCCCTGAAGTCTTTGGTGGCTGAAGAGAAGACTGTACGTGTCCAGTGTAGTATTGTTGATAGCAGCCTCTTGGAAACTACAATCAGATGTCTTTGGCTGTTTTTTTCCAAGAGGTGGAGATACTTGTTGCACACAGAAGTTCATGAGGACTGTGACTCACATGTTATATGGGCAGCATGAGGACTGCAGCTTATTGGACAGTTTTTGAAGAAAGATTTTTTTTCATTTAATTTCATTTCGCTGCAGTTTGTCTGCTTGTCCAATCCAGAATGTTTCAGACTGTGTTGATTTCATGGACAATCTGCTACAAGCCCAGCAGATTCCTGGGACTCAGTCCTGCCTGTCAAGTACCTGGGTGCCAGTAGCCTGCAGTTACCATAGACATGGGCTGCCCTTGGCTATGCTATCTCCAAGTAGACCCTGAGCCCTGTCAGCCAAAGCTCTAGGAACCTGAATGCCCTCCAGGCTTTTGAACTCTCCTTGAAAATACAGCAGTGCACGATTGGTTATGATATTCTAGGGCATCAAGATGAACCGAAATTTCATGGACAGTCATATCTCTCCTTCCATAATAATCAAGCCCTACCTACAGCTGGGTACCTTTTTGGTACCCATTACTCCTATTTAGAGAAGTTAAACAGATGGAGACCTTCAAGTGCTCTCTTGCAAAGCAGACTTGCCATTTCTTTGATTAGCTCTATTCTGTACTTGTGGAATTTGATCTTTACATTTCTGAAAGTGCCTGATGAGAACTGTACAGAGTGTTCCAGATGAGGTCTCTCTGGGGCTGTGTACAATTAACATTCCTGCTGGAAATGCCTCCAGAATAAATTCATGGACAGCTTCTATGCCCAAAAGGTGTGGCTGACCTTTGTGCATAAACTAAAAACTATTATGAGGCCCAAATGAGATTTGAGCTATCCATCAACTTTACGTGTGGGTCTTCTTGAGTATCACCAAACCAGATTATGGAGTTTTTGTTTGGGAAAGTATCTGTAATACAGTAATGAGGGAGGAGTGTTTCACATTTTTGATCTGAAGAACTTTAAAAAATATATTTTACTTCCTGAAACAGAAAATTGCAGACTGAAAAGTCAACACAACTGAGTGAGGACTAAGAATGATTTGCAAGTGTCAAGATATATCCTTCCATCTGGGATTTCCACTTGATTTGTTTTTAATCGCTGATAACAAGCAATACGTAAGAATCAAAATAACATGTTTTCATCTCAATGCTCCTCAAAACAGGACATTCCTTACTGGTTATTCTTTTCCTAGAAACAGTGACATGGCTTTGGGGTTGGTTTTTTTTTTTCCGTTGATTGAAATATTTAAATATTGAGAACTTANTCTGAAAATTCTGTGATTCTGTGAAAAGTTATGTTCTAAATTAATAAAACAGATAGAAACCTGCAGCTCTTGCAGCTATATTCCATTCTGCTCAACAGGTATAATGTGTGTTTTTAAAAGGGTGGCCCATTCATTAGGGCAGTGAATAAGAACATTTGCTGTATCTTTGTAAGCCTGGCAGCTCCCTCCCTCTTGTCAACTCTTTATTCTGTTCTCTCTGTCACTCTTAATCCCCTGTCCTGCCTACTAAATTGCAGCTTTCTCCATTAATCCACCTGCTCTGCAGCTGTCTCAATTTTTTCTGAAAGGTTTTAGAGAAAATCTGAGTATCACACATATTACTCCCACTGCTACTTCAGTTTCTCCTCCTTTAATACTGTTACCTGCATCAAAAACATGCATGATTTCTCTTTGCTCTTTGCAGTATTTACCTGTTTCCCAGGGCTGACAGTTCTCTGCTTTGATCACGGTCTCTTCAAGTCCTTTACCTGTTTGGTAGCTGCTTCCAGGCTCCCTCAGGAGAAGGGATGACTCCGTGCCATCGTGCTATTTGTGCTCATTTCCCTCCGGCCTTTCCTCTTCCTTTCCCCAAGGCTGATTTTTCAGTTCTCATTTATTTCTTATGCCCTCTTTTCTCCTCTTTTCTGCCCCAGCTCACACACTGAACAGGTGCTCAAGCATGCCCGGCAGTCTCCCATTCACAAAAGTCAGCATTTACCAGGAGCTGTGGAAGGTTGACACCACCCACACCTCTGTTTTACCTCTGGTGTCAAGCTGCCTTCTCCTGGGTGCCTGCACTGGGTTGTTGTCAGTCTCTGGCTCCTGCAGTCCTCCTCCTCCCAGACCAAAGCCAAGACCAGTGCATAGGCACAGAGGCCTCAGTGAAGTGGAGGGCCTGTGCGCTCGCTCTCTTTTTGCCAATGATGAGCCAAAACTTTCCTTTCCAAACCTTGTGTTGGGGCCTGACAGTCTACTGCCTGACTCGCCTTCTGCCTCTTTTGTTAACTTAAATAGTCTGGTGGGGAGAACATTTGCTCTTGGGCATCCTGGAAGAGAGCGGCAGCTTCCTTATGCTATTGAAGAGCAGTCAGCTCACAGCTGGGAAACGTTACACTTCTCAGAGGAGAACTGACAAACAAGAGCTGATTTGGCAGCCTGTGATTTCTGTCTGTCATTCCTTTCCCTGTGAAGCATGCCAGCAAGGGACGTATCTTTCCCCTCCACTGTATCTTTCCCCTCCACTAACTGGAATGTAGTAACATCAGTGATGAGATAATGTCTGCTGAACTGGTAGTGGTCTAGTTCCTGCACTGGGAAAGGAGGAAAGAACACCTGCTTGAATAAAGTCCAGGACCTCTGTCTTTTCCTGTGGCATGAACCCTCCATGTGTTTCATCCTCTTCTGTTATGGGGGATCCAGTAATGGGGAGAATTGCTTGTGAGTTTAGTCAGTGGTGCTTTTTATTTTCATACCACTTTCAGTAAGTATTTCAAGTAGCAAGCTTAAACATCCAGTATTTTTTTCTGGAAATAAGGTATTTGTTACATTTTGTAACTTGTTTTTGCTTTGTAACTTGTTCGTAGCTACTTAGGTGGCTGCCAGCCTTGAATATTCATAGAGGTACCAACGAGTTGGTGGCAATGCAGTAAAGCAACCAGTGTGCAAACTACGAGTACTGCGTGTTTCCTTATAGAAAGACTGTGTGCATCAAACTGCTTAATGTCTTCTTCATTTTATTATAAACACTTTTAATTAAAAAGCTCTTGTAATTAGATTCTCTTTTCTGCTTTGAGCCCTTTTTCCATCTCCTTTGATAAAAAAGACATCTCATTTTGAAATTCTCTATAGTCCCCCTACTACAGCTGAAGAGCAGAACATTAACCATCTGTCAGCATATCTTAGTCTTTGGGAATAATTCAATAATTATCTTCAAGTGCAGTTGGTGATGTTACACATTTGATGAAACACTTATGAGGGAAAGTACTTTAGGGAAATAGACCTTTCAGTATGCATTGTAGAATTGCAGGCAGCTTTTTGTGGTTTTTATTACCTCTGAAATAATTGTGCTCTGCTTTTTTATTGCAGTATCTACTAGAAATGAAAAGCTTAATTCTGCCCCCTGAACATATTCTGAAGAGAGGGGACAGTGAAGCAATAGCATACGCTTTCTTTCATCTTCAACACTGGAAAAGAGTAGAGGGAGCGTTGAATCTCTTACACTGTACATGGGAAGGCAGTAAGTAATTTTCTTTCTTATAATGGAGCTAATAAAATATTTTTATTGAATGTCATGAGAAAATAATAGCTTTTTGTGAAGTATGGTATGTGGGAATTTGGAGGTCAATTGTATCCTTACCAGCATTGAAATATTTTAAATTGAAACTGAAAATACAGACTCCATTTAATGAGGAAAAAGGGCTCTGAAGTCTTGGATTGTGTTTGCTGTGTGACACTGAACAAAACTTCCCATGTTCTTTGTGACATATTTCCTTAGTCATGGATAAGGGAATTAATATTTTGTCTTCCCCATTCCAGAGTTATACAGATTTGTTTGTAATTATTTGAATGCTTTAATTTCAGGAAATTATGAAAGTAGCTTACAAGCAGAAGAAAACCCAACAATAACAACATAAAATACTGTTTTGGTTTATACTATTCGTTAATATTTAATTGGCAAGCTGGAGTGAGTCCAGTGGAGGACTACTAGGATATGTAGGGGGGTGGAACATGTGAAGTAGGAAAAGAAGCTGAGTGAGCTGGTTTTATTCAACCTGGAAAAGACTTCTGGTAGTTGAAGGAGGGATCCAGTTGCTGTCTTCCTCCACCCAATGGAGAGATAATATGGAAGACAGAGTCAGAGTCAGAGAAGGGCACAGCAGAAAGGCAAGAGGCAATAGACACAAGTTGCAGAAAGAGAAATCTCATTTAGACATCAGGAACATATTTTCAGAATGAGAGTGGTGATGCACTGGAACAGGTTGCTGGTAGGTTGTGGGATCTCCATCCCCAGAGATACTCGGAGCTCAACTGGACATGGCCTTGAGCAACCAGATCTAACTTTGAAAATGACCCTGCTTTGGGTAGGAGGTTGGAGTCATATGCTAACCTTCTGCTTTGATTTCTTCTATTCTCTTTTAGTCTCTCCATATGTTAGTATAGCACCATTTTTCTTCCTTCCTCCATTTGCTGTTCTCATTTAGGTTTGTTATAAAAGATACAATTTGCCATCATGATTTAATACCGCCATTGTAAAAGTGACTTACTGTCTCAGACACTGGATTAAATGGCCTGAACTTGCTTAATTTGCAGTGTAGGCTCCCTGCAATGGCTTTATTTATGGGTGTATGGAACACCTTGCTCAGTAATCCATGCAATTGCTGCCTGGGGTTTGCTCTGCTGCATTGTTCTCTGTCCTACCTGCTTGCACTTTTCCTCTCATTTCTCCCAGTCTATTATTTTCTCTGTCATAGCTTCCTTCCCAGTGGCTTATTTTCAGTGGTTTGCTTTTACACAGCATTTCTTCTCTTCCAGATGCTTGCACAAGTCCTTTAGCCCAAGACTCGTTATCCCATCATTATGGAGCAGTATTTTGCAGGAAATCCTGAATAGATCTTCTTTTGCTTTATCAGCCTGGGGAGTCCCTAAGGGGCTGTTTATAAGGACCGGCTTTGGCACAGGAGGCTAGCTGCCCTGCAGTCCTCTTGCCACATAGGGAATCTAGTCATCTGTGCCTCAAAGCAGTGTAGGGCATTCCCATCCAACTACATTAACTGATTCCACTCCTTATTACCGCTACAGCAATCTGAACATGTACTTTATTAGCTAATATTTGTATAGTAGCCTGTAAAGATGTAAATTATTATTGTTGCATAACCTCTAAAGAAAAATCCATAATTCATTTTGCTCAGTGATTTCAGAGTGAGATGAACAGTGCACCAGTCCTCAACAATTTTGTTCAGATTTTGCTTACGCATGAAGACTCCCGTGGGTTTTAATGACTAGTATCTAGTACAATAATCATTACTTTTGGTCCATATCTTAGTCTGGGTAATGTTCTTTATGGATGTAGTGAACTATTTATGTCACTCTTATGTCCTTTACTTGCAAAAGGTTTCCTTGGCATCTCTGTGCAATTGCAAGTTAAAACCAGTGGAAACATAACAGACAAATTAAATTTCATTAAATACTAGTTCTAACCAACAGCCTACATACAGTACATGGTCAGTTACCCTTGCATTCTTTCTAGGTATTTATGTACTTGCCATGTCTTTAAAGTGTACTATTCTGTCAATGTGCTTAAATAAGCACAAGTCTCGCTTTAGTAGCTTGTATTTAGGAATTTAATGCTCACATATATACACTACTCAGTTCTGACCTTGTGGGAATTGGGCAGCGTAAAGTACATTAAGTCAGTCACTTGGGGTGTACATTTTGAATGCTTCTGAGGAGAATAAGGTCACTCCTAATTAAGACAGCTTCTAACACAATTTATGAAGAAATGTCTTTGTGATATTTTAAATTCCAAAATTGTCATGGAGTGTTTTTCCCAAATTCCATTCAACAGTTGAGAAAACTGAGGTTATAAAAATAATGATCATCATCGAACTGGAATGTTGGTTGCTTCCTGCCCTGTCTTCATTCAGTCAGTCAAAGTACAGTTTTATTCATAATACTACTAAAAAAGCCCAAGTGGCACCACATGAAATATTGCTCTGGGTTTGGTCCAGGTGCTCTGTACAGAAGGTCTGTAGTTTCAAGTGTAACCAAATTTCAAAGGAGTCCATGGTGCTTGTTCACTGTCAGTTTCTAAACTCGTGTCATGTTTCGTATTGTTTGCATGAAGAAGAAAAACCTAGGGGTTCTCGAATACTGCAGTAGCTTTTACAACAAGCACATAGTTGAATGGCAAACTGCCTCTGTGATACCTGAATTGATTAATGTAAAAGAGGATCAGATAATACTCTTAAGAGTAAGGCAGAGAAGTTCCTACATAAACACAAACTGATGCAGATGAACCAGAGCACTTTCTTCCATGATTGATAACATTGCTAAATAAACTGTTTTGGTGTAAATATTCCATATTTGATCTCATGTCAAAGATGACTGTTTAAATTCAGCAAAATCTATTCAGACATTTTTCACTTGTTTTGTAAAAGGAACATTTTTACCATCCCTTTTGATTACAATCTTAATACTACTGTGATTTAGGGTGAGGCATAAAAGGCTTGGTTGTCTGTTTAAATATTAAGCCAAATTGGAAAAAAACCCTTGTGTTAGTGATTTTGAAGTAGTGAGCATTGAACGTCCCTGCACGTATGTTTTTGTGGAGACACTCAAGTTTGTTGCATGTAAAGATCATACAAGGTTTTTTGGGATGCTATGGAGTCAGGGGGGTTAATATTGGAAAAGTGTTACAGCCCAGGTTGGTTTATAGTGTTGGAGGATTTCTGTCTTCTTTACTATTGCTTTAAAAATAGTAATCAAGAATAAATACACTCAAATAATCGCACAAAAAATACAGCTAGCATTATTTCAAATGCAGTGTGCACAACTGAAAATATTGGAGTGTTGTGTATTTTAAACCAATTCCTCGGCTGCCTTGTGAGCAAGAGATAATGGACTATTATCATGTGGCAGAGGGCTGTACCTAACATCTAAAATATACAGTGCTTCTAGGACATCTGTTGAGGAAAATATTGCTTCAGTGACTGATGTTCATAGGAATAGTGAGAATAACACGTTGATGACATTTTAACAGTGAGAATAATATATAGGATAATGGAAAAGGATGCCTTGATTGCAAAGCTATAATTCAGTCAAGTATTCTGATGTTTCCATAAACCACACTCAGATGGCCTATGACATCATCGCCATCCAGATTTAGTAATCCATTTCCCTCCCTCTCTGTTATTATTTTCAATTTTAAAAATGCATAAGATTAAGTATTATTTAATCCACGACCTGAAGATTTATATTGGGAAGCTGACTTGATCTGCTACATTTAAAAAGAATGCATGTGAGGAACCTGGTTTTAATAATTCAGTATTAATCTTTGATTGCCAAATATAAAATGAAAACATGACTGTGTTGGAAAACTGGTTCTCTGGGCTTGAGTCATCAGTGTTACCTGGTTTGCTGGAGTGTGATGGGAAAAAAGTAGTGCACTTTTTTCCTTGCAAAACTTCTGTTATGCTTGATGCAAGGAGATTGCGAGTATTGGCCTGAATTTGCAAGCTTGGCTGGTCATTTTTGTAAGCTATACCTGTTATATCAGATACACTTCTTTCCCCTGAAATTTTAAAATTCTGCAGCCTAAAAGCCTAAGACAAAATGTGTAAATTCGGCTATGGAATTGTAAGTACAATGGGCTCTGATCTTGCAAACATTTATGCATGTACTTGTAATGTGGTCTCAGTTGGTGCTCACGAGCCTTCTCCCAAGAAGAAAAATAAACATAAGTGTTTGCAGGATTAAAAAGCTAAGTGTAGATTTATATTTTGGCATTCATGAAACAATTTGTATGCTGTTTGCAACAAATATAAATGTTATGGTTTGTCTATGTTTGTTTTTCAAAATTGTAAATATAGTTAAGTATGTTCAGTGACTGCCCCACTCACAGTAATTTCTGCACGGTGTTGTTTTCTTTTCAGCTTTCAGAATGATCCCCTATCCACTGGAAAAAGGACACCTTTTCTACCCTTACCCTATTTGTACAGAAACTGCAGATAGAGAACTACTACCATGTACGTTCAAGTTTTCTCTTCTTCTCATTGACATCAAAGAATTGTTTACCTGAGTCTTGCAGCACTGCTCTCCATTGATGATGCCTTTTAAGTGGAATACACTGGATTAGAATAGTTGGGTTGACAGAGAGTCTCTGGAGCTCCCTTGATGGTTCAAGAGGCAGCTCCTAGCCGTAGTTCATAACAACATCTTTAACATCTTATTGTTGTTGACAGTGTAGGGACAGGGAGAGAGATTACTGAAGAGATATAAATCTGTTAGATCTTGCTATTCTCTCTTGCCAGGACACTGGAAAATATGTCTGATCTTTCATCTAGGCTGACATCCCATCAAATCAAAAGCACAGTAGCACAGCCTTGGTAGTCTTTTGTAGACACAGTAGCTACTTAAATTCCAAGGCAAGATCAAACCTGCTTGAGGATGACTGGATCATTAACGCAGCTATTATTCTGACAGGTTATGCTGACGTTTTCTGAAAAGCAGTCTTAAATAGGAAGAAAGGGTTTTCTTCATGTAATGGTGTGTGTGCTATTGCAGAGATTGATGTGAAATTACCTCAGTCATTTATTATATATGTTTATGGCATGTATTAGCAAAGTGCCAACAGTGTTCCCAGTGCTTTGCAAGATGCAGATATAAAGACAGATCCAGCCCTTGGAAAGCATTACAGTCCAAGCTAATGGGACTTCTTGCAGTACATGCGGTGAAGCACAAGAATGCAGAGGAAGAGCTGAAGCAGCCAATCTTGCAAACAGTTATGCTTCATTCCCACATGTTTTCTCACTGAAGTCAGTGGGGACTTCATGTGAGCACAAGTGAAACACACGCAAGTGTGGAGGGGGTTGCAGGGTCAAGGCAGAGAAGACAAATGCAAGTTGATCGAAGGAATAAGGTTTTCTCTCACCTTCTCTATCCTGAAGAAGGAATAAAGAGAAATCTGTTCTGGAAAAAGTAAAACGTAACTTGTTTCTGCTCTGAAGGCTGGTTTTTGAGGGCATTTGCGCTCTTTGTAGTCTTTCATTCAGAACCTCTCTGGTTTGGGCTGAAAAATGTGTTGCCACTTTTTATAAGCCTACGTGAGTAAACATTAGGTGAGAATAATACAGCAAAAATCCACTCATTGCGAGTCTCTCCTTCACAGTACATTCTCGCTGATATTACACAGAAATCCTTGGCAACTGACAATATCTCCCCACCCCATTATAATCACCCTAATTATAACAACACCACTTAGAGTGCTCTGCTTGCTTTACTCAGAGGGATGCTGAGCTGGGGAGGGTGGAGTGTCAGGAGATTTAGGAATGACAAAGTCATGCAGAAAAGCTCAGCGTTCTCTTTTTAGATGCAAAACTAATCGTTCTTGTCAAATGTTAGAAGCGAGGGACTCTTTAACAGCATATGCAGACAGTCGTGTTCTGCTCTGGCAGTTATGGGAAATGCCTTTCACTGCAAAATCTCTTGGGTTTGAGTAGGGAAGGGTTTAACATACCGTGACAGACACAGGTCGGTTAAAAGGGTTTTGCATACCTGTCCACACCCTTTAATTGCTTGTGTTTTAAAGGAGAGTCAGCTGGAATTATATCAGAACACTAAGATCTGGTAGGCTATCCGAATTAAAAATATCAATCACAAAACCTTTGCCGTGACTGTATAACAGACTGGATCAACAAGTTTGAGCCTGTGTCTAAAGCAAGTGCAAAAAACTGATCACAAGAAATCTTAGACTTGTAAAGTCCATGATCTGGTATTTCCCAATCTCTAAATTTAATTTAAATCAGAGAGAAGTTGCAAATTATCTGTGTTTTTCTTTTTCAACTGAATGAATTAGCAGACCCCAAAAAGATATATATTTTTAGTTTATAATATTTTAATTTAATCTCTTATGAATTCCTGCTGTTGGTTTTGGAAACCATTCCACTCTGGATGAATGCAGTCAAGGATATTGTCCTGTCATGTTGCTGGATTACCCTGTGCTTATGTTGTCTGCAAGTACAATGAGATGAGTGCTGTTCACTGAAGCAAAGAAAGTAGGCAAAATGGAAGAGTACTGTTTTGTGTGTATAAATAGTTATAGGATTTGAGTATATGGGAAGCTTAGAGGTTGGTCGTGTATGAGAAAAAAAATGTTTCAAAGTTTGCATTTATCGTGACAGTGTGGACTGAATGAGTGAAGCAGACAGATAAGAGTGCACCAGACCTTTTTCCAACCTAGCCAAATTTTCACCTTGAATCTAAGCCACCATAAAAGTTTAAGGGATATATTTTTCCACTGAAATACTCGTTATCCTCTTCTGGTCCTTTTAGCCTTCTCAGTGCTGCTTTCTCCAAGACCCAGTGAGCAATTTCTTATACCAGAGTTGAGGAAATTTCTATATTCCTTTTAGTGTCTACTAACAAACACCTTAAAAATTCACTATATAATTTGAATTTCAGGTTTTAACACTTTAAAAAGTGATATTGTTAGAAGTATACAGAGAACGCTGAATATCTGAATTTAAAGTATGTGTTTATATGTCCTACTTTTAGGATAACTCTTCTTAGTTCTGAAACTTGAACCCTCAGAATTTACTGTTACAAAGGCTGTAGTTTTACAGGCTGCTTAAACTGATCTGCAACCATGCTTCTGCAAGGTGGGGCTCACTGCTGCTCCCAGGTGCACTTCCGCGCTGTCTGTATATCAGCATTAGCAAACATGCAGCCATGTAGCTAGTCAATGGCCTGTGTAAAAAACCTGGGTGTTTTATTTGTAGGTTAGTTTTCTGGGGTTAGTTGTTGCCCAGCTGCATTGTAAGTAGTGCTGACACAAGGAAGGCAAAAGTAACGTGTACATAGGACCGGAGTGAGCCAGAAATATGATCTTTGGATGAGAATTACTTGGCAGTGAGATGACTGACGCAGCAATAATGTTGACTGTAGATGTTTCAGACTTTCTACGTGTTTCTTCCTTCAAAAGCATCTTTGGGTATCTCTGACTGTTTAAACTATGTAAGAATGTTGGTTTGATTTTGGCTGTTTTTGTGGGTTTTACATATAATGCATTCCCCTTCCCATCTTTTTTTCGACAGCATTTCATGAAGTTTCAGTTTACCCCAAGAAAGAGCTTCCCTTCTTCATCCTTTTCACTGCTGGACTATGTTCTTTCACAGCCATGCTAGCCCTCCTGACACATCAGTTCCCAGAGCTTATGGGGGTCTTCGCAAAAGCTGTGAGTATTCTCTGCTGCTGCTCTCTTCTGGTAAATAAAGACACAGATGCAGGAAGAGCTGAGCATATTCAGTAGTATAAATAAAACATCAAGAGATGTCTGAGCAGGGGGTCGTTTGAACAACTGTTAAGGGAGCTGATCAGTAAAACACACTACTGGCTGTCTTCTCTGGTTTATATGGTTCCTTTGTTAGGCTAGGTATCTTGTGATTTTGCCAAAAAAGGCTTGGTGGGAGAAGGGAGTATCCGTGTTTTCATATATAATCCGATAAAAAAAACTAATAATGGTTTTCAGAACCCCTCTATTTTGTGTAGAGCCATAATGACTGTGCCATGCTTTCCAGTGCAATAGAAATTATTAGTATGAGGACAAATAGAGTGCACTCTTAACCAGGGCAAATTTCTGCATTCTTTCCCCAAACTGCCATGAAGGAAGTAGTCTCAATATTTCCCTCATAACTTTTCTTAACTACATCCAGGGAAGTCTCTGCTAATTCTGCTTTTTTAATCCACCAAGGATTAATAATTTTGGAGGATGAGAGGGAAGGTCATGGGTTGTTCTAAAACACACTTTTTTCTTTGAGCACCAAGAATATCACTGCTCCAGTGTGCTAAAATATGAAAAATCCACTTACAGAAAAATTCTAGGATAATAAGAAAAGCTGTCTCTTTCTCCAAGAAATACTGAATATCCTGTGTTGTAATATATTTTCTCAAATATATTTATATCTCTCATAGGTCTTATGTTTCCCAAATAGCCTTGTTTTTAATGTCTTTGTTGCTTTTGGTCTGGGGTATGTGGGGGGTGGGGTGGAGAAAGCAATGCTGAAAGGCTTTGGCAAATTCCAGATAGGAAATACTTTCTCAAACTCCTTTGCAAATGGCAAGAGACTCCCTTTGCAGGTGAACCAAGTCTTCTACCACCCAGGCTTGTGAGTGATAGAGGTCTGATACAGCAACGGGTTTTGCATCAAGAACTTTCTTCTGTTAGCTCTAGAAGGCAGAAAATAAGATTAGCTGTAGCAAAAGATACTACTTCTGTCAGCAAAAAAGTTCTGAAACATACCTGAAATATTATTACTTTCTCTTGTTTCTTGAGTGTATATGTAGGCGTTTGGTGGACAATAAGTATGTAACTTGGGCATATGTTCTTAAACTTCTTTGTAAAGCTTATTTTGTGGATTTTTCCTTAAATTGTTGAAATGCATGACCCTTGTTTGAGGGCTCTTTCAATGTAATCTGAAGTTTTCTGATGCTGTCACAGTTAACAACCCTAAATCTGTCCCTGTTAGCTTTGTTCCTGTGCATGTCAGCCTTGTATCCTGAACAAAGAATATATCTCAAGCAGGCAGCATGATGAGATTTTGTACTTAGTGCTCCTGCTGCAGGCAGTGAGCTGCTGGAATTGGAGAAAATCGGTAGCATGTTTGCATGGGCTTAACTCACCTGGCTTTGGTTGCTGAGTGCCATCAAACAGAGATACAAAAAGTTACGCTGGTGGTGTGTTAGTAGTTGTTTCCCCATGGTCTGGAGCTTGCAGGTTCCAAAGCCATTTGGGGAGTAGAGTCAGACCAGAAGGATCTATTTCCCTGGTGTGTAAATGCAGCTGCCATTGGTGTTAATAGAATAGATACCCCAAGACTCTGTATGTAGTTATTAAGTTCTGCATATTGGAGCAGGTAAATCTCCTAGTTAGTAAAATAGGCACAAATACAATTGAAATGTGGGCTGCATTACATGCGTAAAGTTGGCAAGATTACTCAAGATCTCTGAACCTGTGCAGGAGCTGAGTTTTTGTTGTACATGGGAAGGGCAGAATTTAAGCGTGACATTTGTTTGGTAGCTCATAGAAAGGTTTTGACTCAGAAGGGTCATTTGTTGTCTCCTCTGGGAAAAGTAGCCCAGGTGTATGAGAATGAAGAAAATCACGGCAGACGTCTCTTTGAAATGCAGCCATATCAGAACAGAATGGAAGAGGCTGGCCAGCCCTGGCTCTTCCCTTTCAGTTTAAGGGAAGTTTGTTTCATAAATAACTAATTTTGTAAATACCTAAAAAATGAATGTGCTGACTGTTGCTGTGGTTATGTGCATTGAATTACCTATTCCTGTACGGTTGGTATTCATTGTGATGTGGTGTATTACATTGTGAAACTGTGCACATATGCTTTAATTTTAATTCATCAAAATTATTCCTTCTCTTATGCCTGCCAATCCCAAAAGCATTGCACAGATGTAATATCACCATCATGGCCCAGTCTTATGTTACTACAAATTTATATTTACCATATTTCACAAAAACTGAATAGGTTAGCATGACTGAGTGTTGGGAACTGGTTTTGAGCTGTCCTCCAGGTAGCATCTTCTTGCACCTTTTCCATAGCCCATTAACCCAGACACTGGGTTCTCCAAGGCAGGAAAAGCCCTCTTCCACATGTGAGACTGCCAAAGGTGGCCTGTGCCACTGTGAGTGTCCCTTAGGGTAGCCTGCATTTCCCCGCTGGATGCAGAAGTCAAAGGCATTTTAAAGCTACTTTCCTCTTCTGGGAGGTTCAACGTATGATGGAATTCACCAAACTCCATCAGTGCACCCATGTTTTAGAGCCAGAACCCGCTCTGAATGCTGCCTGCCACTTCAGCAGCAAGTTTAGATAGTCCTAACTGCATCCAGCCAATTCTGTAATGTTGTACCTGGAAGTAAGCTTGACTCTTCCCATTATGGAATTGAAAGAATCCAGTTCTTTGATTGTTTTGTCAGACTGAATATAAGTAACTTCCAAAAGACGGTAGATCTTGGCATTTTCACTCAGTTAGGGAGAAGCATCTTCATAGCTTGTGGTTTTAATTTTTGCCAGGCTTTCTAACAAAAGGCTTTTGTAAGTTACTTAAGATATGAATACAAGCAAAACAAATTTCTGATTGCCTGGCTTGGATAAAATTGTCAGCACAGTGTTGGTAGTACTGAATTTCTTTCATTGTCATGCAGAAATATAACAATATCTGGGAAATCGTTAAAAATATGTAAGTGCAGGTCCTTTCATAACATGGTAGCAATAAGAAAGTATCTTAAATAATATTGAGAATTGTATTAACAAGGGGGTCACTATATAATCTGAGTCGACAGTCGTGTCTAAAAGTGTAGTGCCTAGTTAAATTTTTAAAATGAGTGAAACTTCAGAAAGACTAATTTTTCTCTGATTTGATTCCTTTGTTTGCCTGAGATCACTGACATGATCTGTTTCAATATTTTCTGTATGATGGATGGGACCTCAGTTCAGCAAGCAGGTTTGCTCAGGGAAGTATTTCATCTGCTTGGACCTCTACAGACGCAGATGCAGGGAACATGTAGATCCGATCACAGGGACTAAGCAATAAATAGTCAGTTTCTCCATGCAAACACCAACCACAGAGTGGAAAAGATATTTTTGCATATCTGTTTTAATCAAATTGTGCTATTCAGAAGGTGCTACCAGAAAGCTGCTTTCTGCCATCTTTGAAATAGCCAGGTTGATGATAGTTTTATTTTAAAATACATAATAATAATAGCAAACCTTTTACAGTTCTCCCATCACTAGTTCTGCCACCCTGAATTCTTACTGTACTGCTGGTGCTTTTTTTTTCTGTTCCATGTGGAAAAAAAAAGTCAGTGTCAAAAAGAAAGGAAAAAAAAAATTAAAAAACCCATATCAGGCAGACTAAGCCCTCCTGGATGCTACCATGTGGCAAACAAGCCAGATAGGCATCTGCCAGCAGATGCCAACCTCCTGCACCAGGAGCTTTCCAAGGGCCAGATAGCCCCAGCGCAGATGATGTTGAACAAGAGAGCAAGTGGCATCCTGAGCCTCTTGCTGTCAGTGAAGGTTTTGCTCAGACTTCAGTGAAGCCAGGCTTTGATATCCATGAATTTAACCCATGTATTTTGTAGACCAACTAATTTTCCAGGTGGAGAAAAACTTGGCTTGTTTTAAACTACAGATACTTTGCTGAGTTTGTTATAGGATACAATTGACTATTTCAGCAACAAAATTCCTATAAATTGCAATAAAACTTACTATCAGGCAAATTATTTTTGTTTCATTGATTTAACAAGTAAGTAATTTTCACTGTTTACAAAGCTGAGTTTTATCCAAGTAGATGCAATGGTACAAGCTTACCACATGGATCAAGTGCTACTCAAAGAGCAGAAACTATCCTCTAGTGGGCCTTTTGCATTTGGCAAAATTAAAGGGACATATTTATTTTAACAGTTGACAGCTTAACCAGCGGGAATGCTTCTACTTGGGCTAAGCCACTTGAAGTAGTAATAGCAAACTCTAAGATTAGGCAAGTCAGTGTTACATTAATTCACGTTATACAGCTTGACCTTCAGCACTACAACTGAAATATTCTGTTCAGCTTCAGTTAGAAGTTTTTTCTTCGACCTGTGCTTATGATGAACAAATCTCATCACCAGTGATGGTGTTACCTGGTTTTCCCACGATGCACAAGTTGTCCATGATGTAGTGTCTGTATTGTACGCAAACATGTCCAAGAGGAAAAAAAGAATGCGAATGCTTACTGCTGCCTTTAAAATGCGTAAGCATCATAAACTTCATACTTTTTTACAGTTAGACTCCGCAGAGAGCCCATTTTGGTAAACAGTGAAACATTTACAGGTATTTTCATGCTTGATACCGTGAAATGGTTATAATCTCTGGCTGTTGGATATTGAAATTTTGAAATCTTTTAAATACGTTTGCCATATATAGCTGTGTTTCAGCAGCACACAGACCTATAACAATTTTTGAAATTGCGTTTTTCGTGCTTAACTTTAGATCCTTAGGAGTCTAAGTTAGAGACCAAGGCCGTATCTGTATTAAGTAATAAAATACTGTTTGTTCTGTGGCTCCAAAGCCAAGTGACACATCTCAGTTCATGTCTGTACCTCTAACCTCTCCTCCCTTCAAAGGCAGGATGGTCCCGTCCTTGCTGGCTGCTGGGAACTGTCCCTGCCCTGTGCTATCCCCAAACTCTGCCTGGGCTTTGTTGGGGAGAGGCCAAGTGTCATGGGCCAGAACTGTGTCGGGAGCTGCGCTAGCAGTTCAGGAGTGTGGCTGGGGCAGGCCAGAACCCCGCACTGTGTCGCGGTCCTCCTTGCTTTACAGGAGAAGACAAAGCCCAACTGCCCTGGCTCCCTCTGCAGCTGGGGGTAGAGAGGAAACAGGCAATTTCAAAGGGCAGTTCTGGTACTGGAATGGGTAGAATTACTCTCTGGAAGTGCTTAGTTCTCTTCAGTGACTACAGGGGAACCAGACCCCCATGTCTGCATCCTTTAAGTGCCTAAAGATATATGGGACAAATTCAGAACACAGAAGGGGATGTAAGTGTATTTATATATAAAGTCTGATGCTCTCTTTTGTCAGGAGAGAGAGTTCTTTTTGGCAAAAAGAGAACACATCCAGCGCTACATTTGCTTTAATACTGACCTACCAAGCAGACTTCATATACACGTCAGTGCAGTAAGCAGAGTTCATATGTTTTGTGCTGACTACAGAGCAGTAACTGAAACACAAACGTCTTGCAGCTCTTTGCCAATCAAACAGAACTGTTTATTTTTAGCAAAGTTGCATCAGCCTAAATGGTTAGAAGCCACAGGGTTCACAGTCTCGAAGTGGCTGACTTTGCATATTACTGTACTCTCTCATACACGTATAGGGCCCCAACATAGCTGTACAATTAAATTGCAGTTAATGTAAAGCACAGTTAATATGTATTTCCCAAAATTTTGGGAGTGCCTTGAGTACCTGAGTTGTGAGATGTGTAGCAGGCAGTGTTTTTTTCCTGTGATAAAATGGTCTCTACTTGCTTGATTTTTGTCACGTGTGCCTGTCCTAACATTAATATGCTGAAACCTCTCTCAACGTTGCCGGCTGTGTTCTGTAACAGAGGGAGGATGTTAAGATAAATTCCAGTTAGTGATGCCCCAGTGTATATAGCAGATCTATAGATAACACAGAATCATTTTAAACCTGAATCTAAAGACCTGCTTTTTGTCTCTGAGAGGTGGTCTCGCAGATTTTGCCGTTCTGAAAAAGCCTCTCTTTCCCTCAGTAGGTTTTGGTTTGAACTTTTAGTGGCTTCAGTATGAGCCTGAATCTAGGATGTGAGACGTGTGAAAACTTTTGTAGTTCATCACTTTGATCTTCATAAAAGTCAGGGTCTTGCTTTTCTGCAAAATCCAGACATCTGTGTATATGCAAGACTCAGAATTTGGCAGGGTATCTTTATACGTGAATTACATAGTTTTTATCACGCTGGAGGATTTTACAGAGGAATGCAGCAAGAGTTTCTTGTTTTATTGGACAGCTTTCTCTTGAGGTGTATTGTCTTCTGGATTTTGATCTGAACGTGTATCTGATTTCTTTGCAGTTTCTCAGCACCCTCTTTGCCCCTTTAAATTTTGTGATGGAAAAAGTAGAAAGCATCCTGCCCTCCAGTCTGTGGCACCAGCTGACGAGGATCTGAGGGAGCACGCCTGCTGACTGACTGCCATGACATCTTCTGTGCCAACTTTTTGTTGACCACAAGAAAGCATGATAAAAAAGGGAAGCAGTTCTAAGACTTAAAAACTCTTCATGGATTGTCTGTTCTCATATAAAAACTGTTTTGTTGTACAAAATACATTGATGTTAGGTTCTATTATATTTTGCCTTCAGAAAAGAAAAAAATAAACTTTTGTGTATTGCAGCATTGCTGTCTTTTGGCTTCTTCTTCAAAGCTCAGATTGCACTTTGTGTTCTTAAACATGTGTGGTGTATCTGCTTCACCACAGCTAGCGCTAGGCTTTCCGTTCAGTTAATGAAAAAACACTAATAACTTTACAATTAAGCAACCGTTTCACTGCCTTTTCTGACAAAGTTCAATTAGGGTCAAGCCCTCACCCCTACAGGCAGTCTAGACAAGGCTTCTAGACAGTTAAAGCTCTCGTTTAAAGCAGCTTTAGGCTCTCCAGGCATTTTGGATGGCACATTGGGCTTCTGATTCCCATCCCTGCACAGAGGTCAGTTGTACCCTCATTTGAATTTTCAAAAAGGCCACGTACTTGACAGGTTTTCTTCACACCACTGTTATTTCAAGTACCTCCAGAAGCTCCATGCTTTGTTCTCTGTGTAGAGAACAAAGCACAGGTAAGTAATGGCAGAGAATTGAAGACAAATTGACCTGTAGTGAGTCATTGTTGCATTGTTGCATTCATGATTTTACATATTTCTCGCTGAGTTTTTATTGCATTACTAGTATTTTTCAAGTATGAAAAAGCAGGTTCTTTTTCCTGTACAGATTAAACATCAGCATTATAAACTGCTGCCTGAGACCAGAAGCTCATTAGCAAAATTGGTGTTAGTTCATGCACAATTAATAGAGAGGTTGGTGTTTCGTCAGTACCTCGGGAAATCTTATCCGTGTGCTGTGAGAGGTTTAGCCAAAGTATTCATTTATAACTTAGCCACAGTAGATGGAAACCTCCTGCAGACACCTCTGCTAATGCACAAGGCCAGCTCTAAGATCAAGAATCTGATCTGGAAGTTGAAGCAAGTAGCCCTGTCTGTCAAGAACTGAAAGTGCATCCTTACAGATGCCTCAAGGATTTTTTTTTTCCCAACTCCTCTCCCAGATAAGGAAGCATAAACCTGATGCAGCGGACCAAAAATGCCGCTTTGCCAGTTCAACTTTGCTATTCTTCTAAAACTGCTGAGCAGCTTGAGGGAGTGTGATCCCCAAGCAGATAAGTTTGTTTATCAATGAGGAAATGAGTGAGCAAAGACAAACCACCTGTTATTGGAGTTGGTATAAAAGAGAAATGTTTCTTAACAGCAGGAGATGCATTACATTGTCTTTTGCCCTCTTGATCACAGATGCGCTAGTCGACGTAGAAGAAAGATTTTTTGTGCAAGCGAGTAATGGTACTGCATTAAGGCAAACACCACTGTGCCATGAGGAAAAAAGACAGCCCCACACCAGGAGAAACCAACTGTAAGAATGAGGCCTGAGGGAGGACAGAGAAGATCAGAGAGCCCCGTGGCTAAATGTTAAAACTGGTGAGGTGTGTCGTCGTTGGGGATTTCCGTACAGTTTTTTTTCATCTCTGGCCATTATTCCCTCAAAACAATTCGCTGTAATGTTGAAATGAGTGTGGCTTACATTTGATGTGGGATGTGGCATAAGATTAGAGGTAGTGGATTGCTAGTGGACAACTTGTGGAAGTGTGACATGGGCCAATAGTTGTGTTCTCGGCTTTGTACCTGAATTGTTGGAACAGCCACAGAGGACGCCTTTCCAGCAGGTGCTCCTGTGCATCTCTAGCTGTGAAACTAGGGATAATCATATTCGTCCGTTTGCCTCACAGCGGCGCTGTCACAATTATTTAAGGTTGGTGAAAACCAGGCATAGTCAGCTCTTGCTGTCCTGTGCTGCTTTGTGTTGCATATTCCCAGCCACCTCAAAAACCTTTAAAGTTCATTTATATATACCCTACATTTCAAAAGAACAAATTGCTGTGATTAACAGTCCTAATATGTAAATGTGTTTGCATAGCACTGTATGTCTAGCTATATACAAATGTCCATATCTGTCAGCGACTAAGGTAGTAGTTTGGCCTTCTGTTAGAGGAAGAGATAGTGTGAATTATGATGGGAATTACTATCTGTAATAATCTGATAAAAAAGAATGCTTAACACCTGGAAGAATCAGATCCTTCCCTTGAACTATGGGGAGCTTTTAGGAACTCAAAACTATCTTTATGCAAGTCTATTTCTACTATTTCTAGTATCCATCTCCCTTATAAGCAGTAATGAGCCATGGATTTTATCTGAAAAATATCTCTTTAGCTTTAATTCTAATTCTAGGCATCTGGGAGACTAAGCAAGTCAGACAAAGGGATTTTCTTTTTCATCGGGCAGAGTTTGTCGCCTTAGGCTTTTCTGCCTCTGACATGTTTCCTGTGAAGTTCAGCATGGCTTAGATCAAAAGGCAAACACAGCCCGTGATTATAATGACAGAAAACCTGTGGCTTCGCGTGGAGATGAGCCTTCTGGAAATCTGGTTCAGATAATAACTCGTCCAAATCTTCAGTTTGCACATTTGGGGGGTGGGGGAGAGCTTTCTAACTCCAAATGTTAACAGTTCCTGTATTTTTCTTTGAAGACAACCTAATACAATTTTAGATGCACGCTCTCTTTTTACACTATAACCTGCATAGAACAAAAAAGGAGAGAAGCCCAGGAGTGTCAGGTAAGCCAAGCTGGCCACCTCTGGCCCTCCCACCGGGTAGATTTATAGCTGCTCCAAGGCAAGAGCCACACTCGGAGAGGCGAGTGCTGCACCCAGGGGACGGCTGCCGTTTTCTCTGGTTGTGAATCATTTGCTGTGATTTGGTGTGAACACCAAATACACTGACTGTGGTTTTTCCATGGGGTAGCACAGAAGTACTCACCCCAGTAGAAAGGAAGAAAAAATATCAGGAGATTTCCTGTGTTGCAGAAGCCCACAGAAGGTAAACAGCCAAAGGATGCTGCACTCTTCACACCCACCCCTTCACACCCACTGTGGCTGTCACCGCACGGAGGGCTTGAAAACCTCAGCGGCTGTAGTTAAGGCAGAGTGTGCAAGGTAGCCCCTGGCCCCACGTGCCACTCAGCTTTCTGGGGGGCTCCTGCCCGGCTTCCACCAGCGAGAGAGCAGAGAGACACCCCTGGAACAATGGAGGAGGAGCAGTCAATATACTGATTTATATGCATTTGCTTCTTTCACACAAGAGATCTTACATTATGAAGTCACATCCATTTAATCAAGCAAATGAGCTGTTATACAAAAAAACCCCAAACCCACGTGTTTGTGATTGCAGCCCATGAACTGCTGCTGAAATTATTATTTCAGATAATAATACAAGTTCGTTTGTGTCGTTTGAAGTGGCAGAAGAAGCCTGCAGGCTCTTATACACAACCACAAACCCGCCTCTGCCCCCGGAGGTGGCCATCACCTGCACATGGAGGTTGTAGCCCTTCCTAAGAGTGTGGGGCAAAACCCACAGAGGTGAGCAAACATTGGGATGCTTCGTGCTGCCACACTGGATTAACAGCTATTTTTTTCCTGGTGAAAGCATTCCTCCCCAGCTCAAAACCTGTGCAACCTTCACTAATCCCCAATAAAACATTCATTTCCCCTTTCCCACCACTCGCTGAGTCCCACGAGAGGCTGGGCACGAAGCCTGCCGGTGTGATTTGGGCATCCAGGCTGGATGCCCTTCAGCAGCTGTGCAGCACAGTACCAGAAATGCAGTATTTCATTTCTAATTCACATCTGCAAAGGCGGTTACACAGGGGTGGGAGGTGAGGGTGAGGTGCACAAATTGGGTTCAGATAGTTCTGCAGGAAAAAAAGAAGCAACACAACAATCTCTTGAGCAACAATACCCACATGCCCTAACATACACCGCCATTCCTCAAAGTCATTCCCTTTCTAGTCATTCCATCATTCCCAGTCTTTTACCTCATATTCCATGAGGTAAAAGAAAATTACACTTTCATGAGATTTCTCCTAAAACAGCTCGGCACGCTTTTTAGGGTTAAATTTGTTAAAAAAGAAAATAGTGGGGAGGGAGCAATCCCAAAAAAGCTTGGCAGGCTATCAGCATTTCAGAATGCTGCTAGATTCTGATTTCATGCAGCAAAAGGGAACTCCCTCAAGAAAATTGGACCACATATTTAAAAAAAAAATAATCCTACGACCTTTTGCCTCAGCTAACATTATTCTGACACTAAAGTGTCTACCTAGGGACAGCTGTTTCCTCTTCATGATTAAACACATGAATAAATTTATTCCATGGAACAAAATACAGGATTATTTCATATGCCTTGCCTGATTTCTGTTTCTTCTTTGCTCCCCCCGCCCCCCCCATTTTTTTCTTTATTGAAGGTCGAGGAGGTGCCTTTCCTAGCAATATTTACGTCGCTGAGCATCTTTTCCCACCAAGAAATAGCAAAAGCTCCCGGGAGTGCTTTCTTCATGGAAGAGGCAGCAGAAATGCTTACAGCTGTAAGAAGCCTACCTTGAGCTCTTCTCTTTAGAAAAAAAAATAAATCATAAATGCAGCAAAAAATTTAATCAAACAATTGGCCAGCTCAGCTGTTCCACATTTGTTGTGCTGCAAAATATTCTGCTTTTCTCTGGTAAAGCAGGTTTTGTAGGGGGATATCATTGCAGCTTATTAATATGGCACGTGTGGAATATAAAATTCAGGCTGCTGTGCACCTTCGGTGGGCCCGCTGCTAAATGGGGCAGGGAATCTGGTGACAAAGGACACCAGAAAGACCAAGGTACTCACTGCCACCATCTTCCTGGTCTTACTGGTAAGAGTAGCCTTCAAGAACCACAGGCCCCTGAGACCAGGGGGAAGCTTGGAGCAAGAAGACATACCTTGGTGGAAGAGGACCAGGTTGGGGAATAAAAGTTCCACCTTTAATACAGTGACCCCAAAACACTTTACCTGGGACTGCAGAATTCAGGCTTGTTTTCTGTTGTGTTAACCAAATGATAGAGTTGAGAAGTGATCTGATTTTACTATCTTTTACTCGACTTCCTAGAACAAGTTCCCTTGTAAGAAGGAGGCTTCCTTTTTCTCCAGAACACTGAAATATTTTCTGCATGATTACATGGTGAATTTGTAGACTACTCAAAGAGTCTCTGAATCCTTCAAAACACCCGGCACAATAAAAAAATTAAAAATATTATATTGCTTTTAAGTTGTTTAAGTTTAAAGCTTAAAATGTGATATTGCTCAGGCTGCGAACTCCACGTGGATTTGATTTCACAATGAAATCCTAATAAAAATTCTCCTTGGGGCTCACCTTTAAATACAATTAGGTGTGAAATTTTCCTTGTCCAGCCCACAGCCAGAATTACCAGCAGTAATAAGGCCAACGGTACAACCACTGAACCGAACGTGTATACGGATATACACACTGCATGTGTGTGCAATGCACACACGCTACACTAACACCATGACAGGGCTGTTCCCACCAGCAGTTGCTTTATAGCCAGAAGGATGATTAATCTTACTTCTAACCATGATCATTACTTTAATGCCGTGTACAGTAACTGAAATATTATCTTATTGTCCAAATAAATACCTTTCTGGATCCTCCTCATCTTTTAATGCCGGCTGTGCCTTCTGGAGGTGACTTACCCATTTAAATGATACAAACTTTTCCCAAAGCCTTTCAGATGTAAATGACTGCTCTCTCAAGACCACTGAATGCAAAACCCCGTTCTTTTTAAATATTCTTTAAAAGGAAAAAAAAAACAAAACAGCATACTCACTTTATTGCCACGATATGCTATTTGTATATTACTTTTTCATGCACTGTTTGTACCTGCTGGGGTTCCTCCAGTCTTTCCCATTTTCATATGGAAATTTTACCTACATCGACAATATGTTTTATCACCCATTCAGCCTCCTTTTCCTACATTTTTGGGGTTTTTTTCATTACTTTGCCTGTCTCTGCCCTTCATGGGTGCTTTTCCACAGCCTTATTAGACCTACCGGCACAGGACCATCTTTTGTCTTGGCTCATTTGCTGCTCTCTGCTCTGAGGGCAGAGAACCGGTCCCTCTCTGACCCAGCTCCTCTCCCGTTGAGACTGGGATTTCTAAGCCTCGTGAGCCTGCACGTCTTTCCAGCACCTTGTGGGTTTGTGCTGATCCCAGCCCAGCATATGGACCTGGCACAACCTGTAACTGCCTCCGTCAACGGCCAACGCAGCCTTAATCACAGGTGAAAGTTTTTGCAGAAAGTATTCAGAGAAAAGCTCATTTGGAAGTCCCCATCTGAATGGAAAGTGTCATTCTGAACACGTTTAATAGATTTATTAAATTTAAAAGAACATAGAAGTTGTTAAATTCTTTAGAAACCAAGTCATTACTGAGACGAGGTATTTCCTTCTCCATCAGCTTTCTGCAAATGTCTTTCTGTTTAGTCAGTTATCCTCAGGTGGTTGAGTGTCCTATACCCAGCTCTCACTGGGCTGAGAAACAAACCTCTTTGATCCTTCAGATCACAAAAAAACTCAGCAGTTAGTATTAATGACCTTTTAAAAGCTTTTAAGGCAAGTTTTCACAAATATATAACTAAGACATTTGCTTTGACTCTTTAATAGTTTATGAAAATGTTGTGGCTGAATATATTTCCTACAGCTTCCTTCGCGTTTTGCCATGGGCCCATTTCCACCCCATGGGAAGCCACAGGGTGCTAATGTCAGCCAGGGTGGCCCCGGACGACCCACGGGACGGCAGCCGGGCCACCCCACTGCAAACTCCAGTCCACCAGGGATGGACAAACATCCCTCCCATAAACAGTTTCACTCAGCCTGGCCCCAGATTTTTCTTTCCTGGAGGAATCACCAGCTGGTGCTCAAACTCCCGGGCACTTCAGTATCCAGGGCACCACTGTGACCAGCACAAGATCCTTTGGAAGACGTTTGAGCAAGCTCAGCCCACGCAGGTGGTGGTGGTCTTGTTAGAAATGCCCCATCTTTGCGTCTTGCTGCGTTCCTGATGGCAGGAATAACTTGCCGCAAGGAGTCTGGAGGAGTGTTGCGTGGTGGTTGGAAGAGTCCCGGCAAAAGTACGTCCTTCCAGAGCTGCATCAGTTTATGCACAGCCAACTCTGCAGCAACGCCATCATGCAGAAGTGGGAAGTGAATGCTGCAGAGTTTCTATTAATTATTCAGCAGCTTCTGCGCAATGAAAGACAAAGGCAAAAATGGTGTAAAAGTAGAGGAGACCTCGGACGCGTTCCCTGCACGGAGCAGGAAGGGCAAAGGCTGTGGTCCTCAAGCATCAGTAGCCTGGTACATCATGTCCGGGAGATCCAGCCAGCGCTCTTCGGTGCTTTGCAGGTGTGAATATCAACCACTTCTAGGCAGTCCTGGCAGCGCACAGCACAACACCAGTGGAATTTGCACTCACATTTTGTCATTCTGCTGACACGGGAGGTGTCGTAGCCTCTCCCGCAGCACATCACTTCACAGCTGTCCATGCCGCGGGAAGTCTGGTTACACACCCGACCGGCTGTCCCGAGGGACCCTGCGAAGGAAACGCAGGAAAGGTCAGGAGGTGGATTTTAAGGAAAGACAGAAAGCATATGAAAGCAGGCATAGGAAATATCATTTGCAATGTATTAGATCCTTCAACATCATATCACCTGGGATTCAATATCAAGCCAGAGAAATGCCTATAATAAGGTAAAATTTCACTCAGATTCTCAAATTTATCCTGGAAATCTGCTTTGGAGATGAGGAGGAGTAAAATGGACCAAATACTTCAAGGCTCTGCCCGATTCATGTAGCATCATTGTGCTTTGCTTCATCTTTCTGTAGCACGTCTTCCCTCTCCAGGGAGCAGATTCCCTCCCCGGGGCAGCCGTGCAGCCCCCTCCTGTCCCCTGCATCCAGTCCCTCCGGTCTGTGTGAAATGGGGCACCCAGAAGGAGCACCCCACCAGTGCTCAGGAGCTTGTGGACTCTGCAGAGGATCTCTGGGTGGGCAGGGAAGGGCTGGGAATGAGAATACTGCTAAATTTGGTGGCTCCAAGGGACACGATGGGCAGAGTAACGGTGCTGCCAGTAGTCGAAGTCTTTGCAGGAGCGAGCGCAGAAGCACCCCAACTGCTTGGCATCACTGCAGCGTCCACCCACAGCCCCCGTGCCCACCAGTTCAGGTGGCAGCTGAAGAGTGGCTGCTCTGTGCCACCTCTCATCTCTGCGGGGTAAGCACAAAGGGTTCTTCTCCTCTTTCTTGGCAGAGGTTAGAAGAAACTAAATAGCAGCCTGAAGTGGACAAAAGGATGGGTAAGGGAACACCCCCCACCTCTTCCTGTTCTTAAAAATCTCTCTGGAGTGGCCAAAATGCCTCTGCCCATCTCCATGTGGCACAAAATGTCTCTTTAAGGCATGTTTTAGCCCAAACAGTTACTGTGTCACATAGGCGCTGCTGCTCGTCTCATACCAACTTATCTTAGAGTACACTTCAGGATCTACACTACAGCTCTTGACAGATTATTATTATCATCCATCTGAAAACTTCATAAGTACTCATTGCTTCACCTAATTTCTTATGTATTGCTATTATAAATCAATTTCAGGTACAGCCATGAGATGAACATTGTTCTGGCATTTTCCCTAGATCCGATTATACCTCCATTCTTCTGTTCTTGGCCAAAATGAGATTCCCGAACTATTGACTGTCGTCATTAAATTAAACATTGTCGAAACATTTTATAAAGTGTATTCACAGGTGTACATCAAGCACGAACAGTTTACCTTCTTAAAGAAAAAAAATACATGCAGACATTAATTCAAATTAGCAAACCAATCTTCATTAATAAAAATTAAGCTGTATTAGCCTGTAATTATGAAAAACCTAAGCTGTATAATTCTCTTTTTTTTCTCCTATGGTGTACATATGGTTGTAGATACCACCACGGTTGTATTCAGCACTTCACAATGTACAAGTGTTCCTTGTTCCTCTGTCCCCCACTGTCCCCAGCATCAGGGAGACTTCATGTCTTTTTGGGCCTGGGCCCAGACACTGAGGCAGCGAGTGGTCTCAGGCACTTGAGTAAAGTCACCTTCTCAGACTGTGGTTTGACATGTGACCGACACACAATTTAAGCCTCTTAGCCACAGTGGGGGAGATTTTGTTCTTCTTGCATCTAAGGCAGGACAGGCTTCAACTGCTGCTCCGGAGGAGTGTTTCAGTTGTAGAATCATAGAATGGTTTAGGTTGGAAGAGACCTTAAAGATTCTCGTTCCAACCCCCCTGTCATGGGCAGGGACACCTCCCACTAGACCAGGTTGCTCAAAGCCCCATCCAGCCTGGCCTTGAACACCTCCAGGGATGGGGCACCCACAACTTCTCTGGGCAATCTGTGCCAGTGTCTCACCACCCAAGAAGTTCCTACAAGTCATCTCAGCCTTCTCTCCCATAGCCTATATTCCTGTATTTATTTAAATATTCGTTGGGCCAGAGGTAGAAATATACACCTGGAAAGCTTTAATATCAAATCGCTGGTCCAGGTCTGCTGGGAGCAGAGCAGAAGGGCGTTGCGTGGCCATCTGCCTGGGAGCCGCTTGCTGGCTGCTGGCGACAGCAGAGACACCAGCCCTGGCTCAGGGGTCCTGAGCTACAAAGGTGCTGTGGCACTGACCAAATGGAGACCTGCTGAGCCACCCGAGAGTGAAAAGGCAGAGGGAGGAGAAGACACGCTGAATGGAGCCAGTGATGGGCTCCTGCACCTGCAGCCTGATAAATCCCAGACCTCCTTGGGGTCCGAGCCCGCTCATCCTGCTGCCCATGGACCAGCACTCCACACAGCATCCTTGGGGAGGCAGCTGAACAGCACTATAAAGTCCTCAAACCGGGACAACTCTGCTATTTGCAGAGCACCTCACATTGATGTAATAAACAGTGACATGTTGCCTCGGGCATGCCCTGTACCAGGAACCGGCAGCAACTCCCGGTCTCCTGTCCCCGCAGCCAGTGACGGCACCTGAATCCCATCCCATTCAGGGCATCCTGGGGAGGAGGAGGAGGAGAAAAGGTCCCACCAGCAATGACCTAGATGGGTCACACCACCCCTAGTAAGCCCTCTGCCACGCAGCTCTCCCGGCAAGGCCAGCTGCACTGGGGCAACCTGCATGATGGGCAAAGCAGTGATGCCAAAAGGCCTTTCCCAGATCCTTTTTCCAGGAATAGCTCCACACTGAGCAAGAGGGACTTCCAGTGACCCCTGGCGCCCCTGATCTAGGCATGGACAAGGGCTCAGGAGGATGCAGATCTACATGATCTGACTGCGTTCCCGTAGGAGAGCGAACCAAACCCTGCTTCCCGGCTGCTGCTTTCTCCCCCATCCACGACGCTGTGCAAACAGCTGGGACGCCCCAACATGAGTGCCGGCGCTTGTGTCAGCCCACGGCAATATCCGTCGCATCCCAGATCGTGCAAAATACAACTGAATAACCACTTTTGTAGGGGCCTGTCCTGCCCTCTCTGCTCAGACTAAAAAAAAAAAGGTACAAAGGCCAAGCTTGCGACTCGCCTGATTAATGTCCTGCGTTAGGAATTCAGTGTGAATTCCTGCTTACCTCCTCCTCCTCCTGCCCCACTCCTCCCCGGCTCTGGGTCCTGCTTTACCCCGTTGACGGGGCGCAGCCCCAAAGTCCCGGAGGGCCTGGGCTGCCCAACGCAGCACACCGAGGACAATGATCTCCAACAACCACAATTTGGGGTACATTTCAAACCGCTTGGTGGTTTTGGTGCTTTGCGTTCTGATTGTGCTTCATGTGAAACAAGGTGGACACTCCATAGCCTTCGCTGTGCCACCATCGCGTGGCAGCCAGCCGGGTGTCACTCCTCCAGTGGAGGCAAAGCAAAGCCACTCTCCACCTCAGCGCATCTCCTGACCGGGAGCAGAGCAGGGCCGTGCCACCAGGCTCCTGGGGTGGAAGGAAGACCCCACGTCCCCCTCCACGTGAGGACAGGCACAGGCCATCACACCCGCCTGTGATGAGGTGCAGGAGCTGCTCCGAGAAGGTCTGACCGCATTCCTCAGCCAAGGCACAGGTTAGTTTCCAACTCCAAAGTTCTCATTTCCAGATGTTGAGGGAAACTGCACAGCAGCAAAGGAGAATCTGAGCGGGATACGCCCCTTGGTTTCAATGGGAGTTTTGCCGCTGACTTCAAAACCAAAATTATTTCGTCCCCTAACAGCTAGTCAGAAGCCGGTATCACCTGATACTGCCCATAACACATCAACATTGACTACACCACTAGGAGAGGAGACTAGATTATCCACAGAACGTGGTGAAAGAGAGAACAGGCTGATGTAAAGGCTTAGTTTCTGAGCAAAATCAACGGTTTTCAAAAGTTCAAACAGCATCTTCTGTATCTCTGCGGCTTCTCTCATGAGAAAGCAAATGAGGAATAACTGACAGCAAGCAGCCAAGCAAGGTGCTGCGCTCCTTGGCGGGCACTCACGTACCCGAGTGATGAAGACAACAGAAGACACTAAACAAAATAAGGCGGAGTTTTCTGAGCTTTGCCGGCTAATGCACCTCCTCGTCACTTAAGAGGCAGGAGTGTGTTCTAACTTGCAAAAGGTTTTCATGCGACCTCTTTGTTTTCAGTTCAAGTTTTGGAATTGCCATGCCGACACACAACATTATACCTGCCAAAACATCCACAGCTTTTAACATTGCCAACTTTACGGCCCGTACATCAAACTCTTTCTTCTTGGTTTGCACAGTTGTTTTCTTAAGCAAACATACGGTAAGTTGAAAAATATTTTTTTCCCATTCCTAAAGCACTAAAATGAAGTTATTCCTTTATAATGTGAGAATTCCCCTTCTGTTTCTACTGATTAAAAATCTGGCTTCAAGCAATAAAGTTCATAATTTGACTTTCACCTAANAAAAAAAAAAAAAAAAAAAGGAAACACTCACAGAAAAGTAGCTCAGAAGCTATTGCTGAATCCAGAAAGATTCACGTGGAACCTGCGCACAACACCCCAGTACAGCAGGGCTGGAGAGCACAAGCAGCGCACGCCGGAGGCAGCCTTGTCTTGGAGGGGCTGGGATTTCCCAGGCCGGCAACGAAGAGACAGCAACGTGCTGGTAAAAGCAGCTTATCCAGATTCGGTTTAGAGTAAAGATGTGTCTCGCTCTAATTTCCAGAGCCACTGATAGCTGCCATAACCTCTCAGCTCCCAGAGGCTCCTGGGGCGATTGTGCTGCTCCCTTCCGGACGGTGCTTGGAGAAGAGCTGCCCTGATGGAAGTCATCGCAAGCTCCACCGTCAGCTTGCGCGGGGCTGGGACTGCACCCAACATGTTTGCAATGCATAAATGGGGAGATACGGGCCAAGAAGTCACAGAGGGACTGCCTGTATGCGGCTAACCTCAGTGAGAAGGTTTTGACATAGATGAGGATTGGTTTCCCTCCATGGGTTACATACCTCAAGTACTAACACATCTTGCCCAACACCAACAATTCCAGGCTATACTTTAGGTTCATATTTTTCTTTCGCTCTGGACTTGGCCTCATTCATCTCAAAAATGCAGAAAATGGCTTACGTGGGGCAGCGAGGGAAATAAATTAACAGCAAAATTATCCTGTGAAGGACCTGAAGCAGGTCACTTCGGGCATGTGGTTTGTCACCCAACACGCACCTCCAGGGGGACTGCCCGTGGCACTGTGCATGCATCTCTGCAGTGCTTCCCGCCAGGACACCACGTGTGGAGGGTCCTCAGACACAGCCACATCACCCTGTCTGCCTGTTGGGGACACAGGAGATGGCCACCACAATCCAGGTACACAACCCACACCCTATGCACAGGCAGAGGCAGCGACACTGACTATGATAGTGCCCAAACCAGGACCATGTGAGTGTCGGGAGAAACCTACGGATAACTTGAAGCACATGGCACAGGGATTTGCAGCAGGTCCTGAGGGACTGCTGCAGCAGCCTGAGACCATCTGCACGGAGACACAACCTGCCTCTTTACTCCTCCACCACCTTCACACAGCTGAAGCCTTGTTGCTACCGGAACAGTTGCAAACAGTCAACACATGCTCACCAATGCCATCCTGCCACTTGCCCACCACCTCCACCTCGGTGCCCATGCTTGGAGACACCACCTCTCCCCTCCATATGCACCACCTCAACGATCGTAGCTGATCTCACCTTGCTCTACACACTTTGGTGGGGGTCTCCGTGCAGGAAGAAGCTTCACCCAAACACTGCCTAAGTTTCTTTGCTTGCTCTGTACAAATTAATTTTTAATAACCTGTTCTAAAATGTTTTCTTTTGCAGGAAGATGTTACACTGCTTTAATTGTATGAACAACAGTCCACAACGAGGGCTCGGCCAGCAAGCTGGTGATGCCCACGCTATGGCTGCTCCTATGTTTACTCCTAAAGTAGTCTCTGCTTGTCCACCGGTACGTTCAAAACATGATAAACTTGCAACAGCTTTCAATCAACCAAGCCTGTGTGGATGGTCAAATAATGATCTTTTAAAACTTAAAATGCTTCTAACAGAAACTTATAAGTAGACAAACAAGAGGGGTTTTTTAGAGCATTTTGGAGGTGAACAGTGGGACTGCCACTTGTGTAGCCGTCACTTCAGTTCCCTTCACAGCCTGAGCATTTCTAACAGGTGAATCCCTGTGCAGTCCTGCGTATACTTGGATTGGTTTGGGGAACTGGAAGTTTATGATAATACAAGGGAAGACCAGGCAAAGTGTGGCAAAATTCATAAGCTCTTGACAAGATTTTCAAAAGCCCTCTGGGATGTCCTACCTCTGCTTCTATCAAATTATGAGTACAGAATTGTGAGTAAAAATTATTTCAGCATCCACGTGAGCAGAGTTAAGTGAATTCTGAACACTTCTGAAAAATCTTCCTTTGGTTCTTTTCTAAAAGTAATGAAATAATGCTAGACAAGAGGTGATCGGGCTATTATGTTCTCTGGCTACTGAGTTGCTACTAATGATTTGCACATATTATATGTCTCCTGAAATCAATGAGTCTTCTTTTGCTTCTAGGAAAAAATTTATCATGTTGTAGGGGTGATCCATGTATGTATGTCCAGCTGCGTCCCCCAGACAGACTGCCAGTCCCAATGGGGTGCATTCAGTCCCAGCACCCTCCGGTGGCTGCCCCACCACCAGTGAGAAGAGCCAGCGTTCAAAGCTCCGATGGCAGAAGATGATCGAGGTATGTGTTTTTTTGGATGGGCGGCTGCTGATGCAACACCTCAGCACCTTTGGTTTACTGGTTGGTGTGTGTTAACACACTCAAGCCACAGAGGACACCAGCTTGGTCGTTTGTGAAGCTGTCTCCTGGCCAAGTCATGAGGCTTCATAAGGTTTGTTCTGGGAATCCTTCACTGAGTCCCAATACTAACTAATCTCCAGATACTCTTTTTTTTTTTTTCTTTTTTTCCTGTAGCACTAAATTGCTTGAATTCTTCTGAGAATGAAAAGCAGAATTGTATTCAAGGACACCCTAAAGTGCTGTGGTATTACATTTAGCTGACGCCGAGGTGCTCCCCACCTATTTCAAACCTCAGACCTCCATAGTCTCACTTCATTTCCAGTCATTTAACAGGGCTGACGCTCCAGAGCGCTCAACAGGGTAAACCGAAGGGAATAAAGAAAAAGTGCTGCTCAGCTGCTGAAATTACCTCTCTCAAAGCCAGATCAGTTCTTGTTTGTCCGATTCTTTCTCTGCTCCGCGCAAGCAGCAGGGCAGCCCGTTAAAGGTTTACTGCAGCTTGCCAAAAATCTGCTCTTCCAAACAACCGCATTCCCTGAATTCTGGGCAGCAGAGAAACACCGCCTCATCCGCAGCCTTATCTTGAGCTGAGCCAAAGCACGTGTCAGACTCTGCCATCTCTGGGCAGGCTTGACAGCATCAGGCAAGCACACATAACACACTGCAGGAAAAAATGCCCACTCTCCTCCACCATAACAAGACCGACAGATGAGATTAGGTTTAGTGCAAAGAGACTATCAAACGGCTTTTTGACATAGAAGTGGGTCGCGTACAGGTTCTCTTTTTGGGGGGAATGAAATCACGGTTTTTACCATGAATGAGGCAACTTCAAGAAAAAAAGTTTTGAATAAATGCTAGTCTGCAAAGTCAGACTCTGCACAATGCCACAAAATGCCCATTTATTCACTTGGATTAAAGTATTAGACTTTACAGTGTTGGTCACTATTCAAGGAATAATATGTGTTTGTGCAGGTAATAATCATCACCTACAAAAGCCATAAATAACATTTAAAATTACCTTGACTACTCAACTAACCAGTAACACCATACAAGATAAGCGTACTCGATGAAATTCTGGGTTCACCGAAGTCAATAGTACACGACCAGGATTTCACATATTGTTCTTATTTAAGTACCGTTGTTTTGCAATGCTCACTCCAAGTAAACTTGGATTGTAAATAGGCAGCGGTGCCAAAAGGAGTCGAGCTGCATTGCTATCCAGATACTTACGGATATGTCATACCGGGTGCAATCTGGTACATTATACAACCTATTAATTAGTTCCACAACATCTTTCATACATTACTCACTCTGGCTCTCTTTTCCAAATTTCTGTTTTTCTAGTTGCTAGTTTTTAATTGCCACATCAGGAAATACTATACACAGGTCAGGAACCGTTAGCAGGACTCCTGTTGCCTGGCAATGCCTTGAATCCTCTAACGCTGGTAAGTGTCTCTACCGAAATCTCCGAGAGCAGAAAAATTCAGTGTTAATAGCAGCCCTGAAACTTTCCCTCTTCCCACTGGGGCTGGCAGGACTTTTCAGAAAATGTGATAGTTATCATGGACGGAGCCAACACTGTCTCGTAAAGAGGAATAAACAGCTGTGTCACTCGATGCAGTGGGCTGTGTCCCACCAACCTCTCTTCTTTCATCCACCTGCATGTCCTCCAGCAGCCTTGCACCACGTTACCGACAGCCGTGTTCACAGAATCACAGAATGGTCAGGGTTGGAAGGGACCTCTGGAGATCATCTAGTCCAACCCCCCTGCCAGAGCAGGGTCACCTACAGCAGGTTGCACAGGACAGTGTCCAGGCGGGTTTTCAATGTCTCCAGTGTGGGAGACTCTACCACCTCTCTGGGCAGCCAGTGTTGACTGGTGCAAGCATGGTTTGCACCAAGCTGCTGTACCTCCTACATTACTGATGGGGAGAGGTGTGTTCTAGGGGTTCCTCCATCCACAGTGAGCTGCGAGGGATGTGCCAATAAAGGAGGACGCTGGTCTCTTGGGAGTCTGCAGCAGCAGTATAACAATATGGAAGAGAAGCAAAGCAACAGGAGGTTGTATCATAGGGACATCATGGGACTTGGGGCCGTTGTAGACAGATTTGGCAGCTCTGGAGTGAGCTGCATGATACAAGCATGTATGAGGCTGTGTACGGTACAGACCTGCCTCCAGACCGTAACTCAAACTTGTCCTTAAAGCAGCTTTTGCCTTGCAGAGTCTCCAGGGCTCCATAGCATCTGGAAGAAACTGCTGAATTATGTTAGAACAACTGGCTGTCCTACATCTAGGGGCATTGAGGAGCTATTGTTCTAGTATAGACCCATCCTTCCAAAACATCTTCCTGCCTGTTTCCTTCTGGTTACATGCATGGATTTATATATAAATATATATACACACACACACACACTCAATAATAATGATAATTTTTGACCTTCAAGGTACAAATGTCTGAAATAAAACCATTCATGTGTAATGATAGAGGCTTACCTACATCCCTGTCCCTGATACAGTAGTCTGGAGAGCTTTCAAAGTATACCAGGTCATTCTTAGTTGGCTTCTTAAATCTCTTATTAGCCACAGTGAAACCCGTGCCATCTTGATTCATGACCACCTGAATCGCTCCATTGTATTTCTTCCACAGATAATCTCCTGTTTTCCTAAAGTCTGCCATGGCCAGCCAACAGGTCCTTAGAGTGCATGATCCACTCACACCGTGACATTTGCACTCCTGTTTCAAAAACCGCTTCACGGCCTGTTTAGAAACGCAGTAAAATACACACAGGTAAAACAAACTGTAATTTATGCTTCTCAGCTCTTTTCCATTCATGCTCTAATGCCAGACTTGCAGTGGGTCTCCAAGTCACGGTCTGTAGTGACACCCACTGGTAGCATCAAGTCATCCCCACATGGTTGGTCCGCTCTGGTTGCTTGACTCAACCGTACACACAATCCTCCGGCTGGTGGGCTGCCCTTCCCTGCTCCTGCCAGCCAACCCCGAGGACCGGGATGGTCCATAACGCTGGGACACAGACTGGACAGGAGGAAACGATCTGGGAAATGGACAGAATCACTCAGCCCCTTGGTAGGCAAAGTACCCCATTCCCCCATCGTTCCAGCATTGCCATGCTGACCCTCTCTAGCCTACCTTCATGAAGTTGCCCTTTGCCCTGAATAGTCTTTCAAATATTGCCTAGAAATTCACAGGCATTTCATATTAAAATGATTTTGCAGAAACTGTGCAAAGTGTTGTACCTGGGCCAGGCATCAGATCTATGTAAAATTTTAAAATACGCTATTTTTAAAATGCTTATAAACCTTCTAACAAACATTTTGGAATAGGACCTTCACTACCTTGCGCTGGAGAGATCACCCTCATCATTAATTTAATGACTGACTAACATTAAAGCCATTTCAGCTTCATCTCAGACATTTAAGCTATCTGCGTGGTGTTGGGAGAACAACAGATGGGTTCATATACAATAAATAATTAATTCCTTATTCTGAAGATATGGATATTTGGTCTATAAATATTATACCTTAAGGGTTCATGAAATAAGAACATTTTGGAGTTTGTACAACAGGAACAGCATCATGGGAGGAAGGTAAGGGAGAGGAAAGCTCCATGATTAGGAGTGAGACTGACGCACAGCGGGGAGCATTTTTCAGTCAAGCACTTAGTAATAAAGTGAGAATGTGTTATAAAACCAAAGTACTTCTAATTTTCTTCCTTTCCAACTTGCAAAGGATTTGACTGCTTCAAAGAAGTCACTGACATTCCCACAGCCCCACTTCGTTGCCAATGGTACTATCGCAAAATTGGGATTCTGCTCAGAAAGGGATTTAAGCGGATGCTTGGTTTTAATTACCTGAGTAGAAGTTAAACTACTTGTTTGTTTAAAACAACTTGCTGGAGTGAGACATGGAAGAGCAGAAGCTGCACATAGGGATGCAGGACTTGGGTTGGGGTTTTTTTTCAGTGATGTTCCTGCACTGGTACACAGCATATTACTTCATATGATTCATATGGGATTATTATAAATACTTATATAATGTATTTATAAATTAGTAAAATCTTAACAGCCTAGCGTTAAAAGAAACCTATCAACACAGGCTTCCCCTTTTGGGGGTGAGAAAAAGCCAAGGGCACATCTGGGCTTATCCAGATCCCAATGCCAGGCTTGTGGGTGGGCTGAGGTGGTGATGTCCCCGCAAAACTAAACCTACACTGTTGCACTGGGGATAAAAAACCATCATCCCTTTCTATAAAGCAGCACCTGAAGCATATGAGAATGTGTTGATTATTTTTAATCAAATACATTTATTAGCACCTCTTTATCTTTTTGCTAAAAAAAACCCCACAAACTATCTGCTTACCAACACTGTCTTATTATTTGGCATATATATATATATTTTTCTAAACTTACTAAGATACTCAACTATTTCAGAAAGCACTTCCCAGCACGGAGCTAATTCACCCCTACAAAATCTTTGTTTGTGTTGCAGACTGCAGTCGCTTTTGGACAGGAATATAAATACAGCCATAGTATCACATATGCTTATCACTGATCTGAATAGCCTCATCTGTCTATATTACTTATTAATTACACCTGCTGGTAATAAACAGATGGAAGAAAGATGTTGAAGTAGAAATATTTATCAGAAAAAAACATCTGCTTGCAGTACAATTCATTAAAATTGGATCTTTTCCTCTACCAAGGGCGAGTGAATACAGAACAATTTTACAGTTTATAAAGGGAACTTTTTAATACAAAAAGATCATAATATGAACAATTTACTTCCTACTGAATAGATGTTAAGGAAAACCAAAGACAAGAAACGAGAAGGCTCTATGAATCATTTTAGAAGTGCCTGGTCTAGCACTGTAAAATATTTTTCTGTATTATTTCAGATGCCGTGGACGCAGCAAATTTTGAATATGTTTTGAATAATGAAACGGTGTATTCCAGTTTCATGCACTATTCTTGCTATTTATAGCTACCACCACAAAATGTTGGGGCACGTATTCCTCAGCCCTTGCACCAGCAGTGGGCAGTACACCTGGCAACTCCTCCTTCTACTCACCTACAATAAAAAAGTAAAGCCTCTTTTTGTTGAAATTGGGGAATGGTATTTTCCTACAACATTTAGAAAAGGGGGTTGGTTAGAGCAGGTCATGCCCCAAAGCCAACGCCTTTTGGAGGGACATGTATTTTGGATTTATTTTCTTAAAAAGTGGAGTAACTGTATTTTATCTCTGCTCATTTTGTGTTTAGGCTTACCGTATACATACAGGAATGGACAGGATGGGGTTTTTTCCTCCAATGCTATTCTGAATTTGCTCTTTAACAGTCAAGCCTGATCTTCAGTGTGGTCTTTGGCCTCCCTTAGGAATTTCTGTTCTGTATTAACCAAAAGTAAAACTCCTCCATATATAAAGATTAGGCTGAAAACAAAACCTCCATCCAAAGCGATCCTGCAACGCCTTGGGCTCGGGCTCAACTTCCCACACACGGAGCCACTGAACTGACTCCGACGGGAGCACTGTTCAGCAGTTGCGCTCAGCCTGTTTGGAGATCCCTACCACCCCAAACCTCCAAAGGAGACAGAAACAGCCTCTCAGGCTCCTGCTCATTCCACACTTCTTCCTAACCATGGAGACAGTCAGCAAGGGCCAACCGTTACCTGCCCCAGACCCGCGAGACCTCACAGAGGACATCTCCAGGCATCTGTTGGATGGACACCCACCTTCCTCCCGGCTCTGTTGTTGTGAAGGTTCATCAGCGCTCTCGCGTCTTTTCCTTTCCGTTCTTTGGCATCTACGAAGGCTCTGGCAAATTTAATGCCATAGTCGATGTTGTCGCTGCAGCCACCCCAGTCAAAATGGCCCTTGCTGTCCCTGGCAGAGCCTTTCTTCTTGGGATCGCAGGAGCAGGATTTCAGCTCCCCTTGGCTACATGCCCTGGTGATGGCAAAAACCACTCCAGCAGAGGAGATGGCATGTACAAAAGCAGATTCCCGACTACCTGAAACGAAAAAAAAGTCGCTTTAAAAATCTTTGGGGTAGTTACAGTTAGCTTGAGTGGCTATCCTAACTCCAGCCATTCAGCCTGGACTTTTTTTTTGCTGAGCAAAAGATAAAACTGGGCTGAAATCACACATTCCCTGGAGCCAGAATTAGTCATGGCTTAAACTTGGACCCCTCCCTGGTAAAAGCTCATCAATATAGTGTTAGAGTTGGAAAACATTAAACGCGTGCTTCTGATATTGATTAATATACCTTCATGGATCAGTTGTTCCGTACAGATACGTGAATCGGACAGCTGGTATTTCTAGCGTGTTTCATCGATTTAGGAAAATATATGAAGTGCTATCTCAGAGATAGGTTTAAGAAATTATTAAATAGGGACACTGGAACAACATGTACATTGCAAAATACTGCAAATAGCCGTAGAAACCAGCTTTTCCTCTTCTGAAGCACTCAGAATAAAATGCTTAAAAGGTGGAAGGGAGAAGTCTTGGGTGTTAGTTTCTACAAATAAGTTAAATTTAGGTTTTCTGCTTAGAACCAAGCCCGGTAACCGTAATCCACACAAACAAGTTCCATTAAATCAATGGCACTGCTTGTGTCATGCTTGAGGCAGGATTTGGCCTGGCAGCTGTGACTTCTACACGCCAGCTGTGCAGGCAGTTTTCCCTTCTCTTAATGAAGATATTTTATTATACCAAAGATTATCTGCATTTCTAGGCTATGCCTGCTCTCAGGCTATCGGGTACCTACTTCCATGCAGTAATTGCTCAAGTTTAAGATGTGGTAAATTACAATACAGAGCTATCTTATATTGGTAAAATTGTATTTCATGATTTCATGATTTCATGGGATGTTTTAATATTTTTAAAGTTTTTTTAGCATGGAAAAAGTGAGAAGTAGGTTTTTGTGCAGTACCTAAGGCCACTAGCAGTGGGAAACCCCTGTTGGGAGGAACTGTAAGCCTTAAGTAATATTAGCACAGTAAAGCAGAACCCCAAATAGGGAATGTTATCTGTGATTTTATAGTAGGGGCAGGATTACACTCTGTAACTTATTATTTAGTATTTATATTCCAGTAGCATCTAGATGTTTCAAACAGGAAGGGCCCTAGACTTTGGCAAACCTTCGGCAAATGGCAACTAAAAGCTTGGAAAAGGACTGGGCAAACCCTGCCTTCCCTACACCGCCTTCAAAATCAGGGAGGAGATATCACAGCTTGTTACAAATCATGCTCTTTTGAAGACTTAATTTCTAAGAAAACATATTCAGAAACATCAAATCTTCTACAAATTAATTTTTCCAATTTGAAAAGAAACACTTGATGTCGTTGGAAGAGAAATGTTTCATTCGAGTTTATTAAACTAATCAAAAACATTTTGTTTCAAATTTGAGCACTATCAAGCCACATTTCCCATCGCAATCACTGCCTGGTGAGGCTCAGCATACAGCTCGGAAACCCAACGCCTTAATTCCCTCCCATGAGCAGACAGTGAAAACTTCACTTTTGGAAAAACTGCAGTTTTACTCTTTTTTTAACGAAATAGCCTCACCGGAATTAGGCCATGTTCTGCCAGACATGTTTTCCTGAATGTCAGACAAACCTCATCAAAAACTTCAGCTGATGGGTGACGTTACTGGTTACTCACAAATAATTGCTAAGGGAACATGAAGCCAGTTACTGGAACCAACCGGGTACCAGCAGCAGAGCCTGGCACCAAATGATGCTCCGTGGATGAACCCCACTGCTCAGGTCATCATGCCCAGAGTCTCCTGTCCTCCTCTCCAACCCCACTGGTGGGGCAATGGCCCCGAGGTACTTTCCTCCTCCTCTACCTGCAGGTGCCACGCTGCTCACAGACTGCAGAGTCTCAGATGGTGCTGGAGACATCCCAGGGACACTAGTGCCAGGGCAGGGCCAGCCCCACCAGCTGTGCGCCACAGCTGTGTGCCCAGGTGTGGCATTTGGTGAAAAGAGCTGCAGTTTAGAAGAATCTCAGCACATTTATCACTTGGGTAGGGACATCCTGGCACAGTAACAGATCTCAGCCCTTTCTTCGAGTCAGAAGGACCATATAAGCTGTCTGGAGACTCACTAGATGCCTTCATCCCACGCTTAGATGCCAACACCACCCTGCTTAACCATCCTCCCTCAGGGTGGGAAGCACATCGTGGTCCTCAGCTGCCCAGGGTCTGCACAAGCCTCGCTCATCCCTATCAGACTTACCCCTGCTCATCTCTCTCCCGCATCCTGATCTGAGGGACCGGCTGTCCACTGCCACAGAGGGCTGAGGGCCTGGAGGTCTGCACTGCCCCAGCCACGGGACACCTCACAGGCAGCGCAGCCCCCCTGGGACTGCACCCTGCTGCTGCGCTTCCCTGGGGAAATACCCCAGCAGGAACTGGCCTGCGGAAGGGGTTGTCATCTGCCATCCCAATGCGCTGGGTCCTGTTTGAACATGGGCTGCCCCTTTCAAACACCCCAGAGTACCGGTGTCCCTAGTTGGGGGGTGGGCTGTGCTGGAAAGTGCTCTGCCCAACTGCTGCATTCTGGCACCTGGGTTGCCCTGTAGCCCTTAATTTGTGGTTTGGGGGTCCATTACACACCAAAAAAATGGAGAAGTTGGGAACTGCAGGGCCAGCCCCTAATAAGCCAACCCCATCCTCCCCTTTCTGAACCTCATCCGTCTATATCTTTCTGCTCCGACGCAGGTTTTTAAGCAAAGCGGCACTTCTCGTCACCGTATGTGCTGTCCTGCTGGCTGGGGGACCCTCGTGCACTTTTGCATTCCCCCTTCCTTTCCCCCCCTCCCCCCAAACATAAAACGCAGCTTCACCCTTGCGAAGAACGGGGGACACGGGAGGGGGGACACGTCCTCCCGTTGCTCCCCCGGTGTCACCGACGGCGCCCCGGCGGTGCCAACCCCAGCGCCGACCCGCGCCGCGCCGCGGGGGACTCACTGCGCAGCAGGACGCGGCCGAGGAGGCGCTGCCCCCGCTCCAGGGCGTTGCAGTCCCAGCGGTGGCGGCGGAACTGGTGCTGGCACTCGGCCGTCCAGGCGGCCACGCCGCGGCCGATGGAGAGCATGGCCTCGGGGTGCCGCCGGCACAGCTGCCGCTGCCGGCTCACCAGCCCCGGCACGTTGTCGCACATCACCCGCGACGAGCCCACGGCCCCCATGTACCTGCGGGAGGGAGGGAAGGGGAAGGGCGGGCAGCGCCGGGGGACCGCGGAGATCCCCGGGCACCGGCTGCGGGGGAAAGGGGGAAAAGGGAGGATGGGTGGGGGTCCGGTCCTTCGCCCCTTCTGCGGGCAGGAGCCTTCCTCTGGCCGATCCAGAGCTGCAGCTGCCTCTGCCTTTTTTGCTGGAAATCCTTCCAAATTAGTCTCCGATGCTGTGTTTTTTTTTTTAATAACGTGAAGCATTTAGGAGAACCCCAAACCCCGCTATTACGGCTCCGCGCAGTACTTATGGGAAAAAAAAAAAAAAAAAAAAAAAAANAAAAAAAAAAAAAAAAAAGAAAAAGCCAACCCAAAACACAAAAACCTTGACAAAAATTAAATTACATCATCATCCGTATCCAGATGGTCTCTATTAGTCCTGAAATGTTTCGAAAGGTACCTTTTATAAAACTCAAACTGCTATAGGTGTCTTTTGAAGGGATCAAACAGAAGAAAATGTCCTTTTTCTTGTATTTTCATTACTTTATACGACCATAAAATCGTTAAAGCCGTGACTTCCAAAAAAATATATATAGTTAAGTGGCAGTTAAAAGACACCATGACAAAAAGTCAGCGCAATAAATTAAGTTTATGCGGCTACGGACACAGATAGTAATTTAATTGAAATACGCTCGGTCTGATAAATCAGGCTTTGATCCCGCGTCAGCCAGTGTCAAGGTTAAATGTGTTCCCCAGGTTCATAAGAAGCGGTTTTAACTCCTCTTCTCACGCCAAGACTTTTCGGTCTGGGCTTGGTCGCGGTCCCCAGCTTGAGGGGCAGTTTCCCGTTCCCAGCCTAACCCGTTACACGGCCCCGCGTTTGGGACAGCGAGACCCGGTGTGGTTTGAAGCGGGGTCCTGCGCTGCCCGCGGGGCTGTCGCCCCGTCGCACTTGCAGTTGGCAGTTCAGCCAGGAGCGGCTTCGCAGGAGGGAGGGGAAAAATTAATGATAATAAATAATGATAATAATTAATAATGAAATCCCTGCTGTAGCCAACTCCCCGAGCCGCCGGGGCGCGGAGGGCGGGCTGCCAGCAGCAGCGCCTCATCCCGCACCCCGCGGGCGTGTTCCCTCCAGCCCGCCCTCCTCCCACTCCCTCCGGCCCCTCTGGCAGCACCGGCCGGGGGGGTGCCCGCTGGTTCCCCCCC
>VUYV01000155.1:1325754-1404064 GCA_008711295.1 Anarhynchus alexandrinus | reverse complement strand
GCCCCTCAGCCCCCCCGAAAGCCCCGCTCAGCCCTGGCAGCCGCTCTGTGCTTGGGCGAAGGAGGCGGCCATGGAGCAGGGACGGGGTGTGTGGAAGGAGATGCCGAGACCGTCTGACCCCTCTGGCTGTAAGGTCGGGATTTCTGGACCGGGGCAGTTGGCAGCAGCGAGCTCCGCTTGTACGAGCCTGCGAGGGAGAGGCTTCCCCCCCCAACCCCCCCCGCCTCCCTAATTTACAATTAATCCGACCCCACCTTCCCCAAGAGCACATAAAAATTCCTGGAATTGCACAACTTACCACCATGAGGAGGTGACTGGTGGGGTCGCCCAGACCAAGACCAAGGGAAGAGACCACCAGATCCCAGAGAGAAAGTTCATGTTAGAAACGCTTCGCTCCACATCAGGTCAGTCGCGGGGGACAGAAGAAATCCCATGGAGCAACGACGACCGGCAGGAGCGACCGCACCTCGAGGGCTTCTTTCTGCCGTGGGTCAGGCGCCTCCGCATCCCCACGCGCGGCCGCCGCGTCTATTGATTCCCTCCCGGGCTACGGGGGATACCCATCTGTGCATCGCTCCGGATTCCTCCCGCTTCGCCCCGCACCAAATCCTTCAGGACGAGGAGCTCAGCCCCGCTCCCATCCTTCATCTTTGCCCCGATCCAGCTCTTCCCTGCAGTCCCAGCAGAGCTGAGGGGCTGGTGTGGGCTGCTCGCAGACTGGGTGGGTTCTGCTTTGGGTTGGTGGTTGGTTTTTTTTTTTTTCCTCTGAAACTCTGATGGATGAAATGATGTCAAGAGACACTGGGGGAAGAGGAGGAGGTAACACCTCTGATTAGGCGAGGAATCCCGAGGAGCCAGTCGCTTTCCAACAACCCTACGAGCAGACAGTGCGTTCAAACGGGCCAGCAGAGGCTACGCGGTCCGCTGCGGGTTTTTACCGCCCCGGCTGGTAAACCCCAAACCCGACAGCGCCTGGCACCGCTCGGGGTTTGACACACCGCCCCTTTATTAATTACTCCGTGTGCGCACCCGCGAACACCGAACGAAACTGCGACCTGGTGGCGAGAGGAGCAGCAGAGAACGGGGACAGCCCCGGTACGACACAGCCCCCGCTCGCCCCCGGGCACCCTCCCGCGGGCACCAGCGCCGGAGCAGCTCCGGGCCCCCCGGCCCATGGGCTCCGGCGAGGCGGGGGAGGGGGGGACACGGGCTACGCGCCCCATCGCGGAGCTTAAAGCCCAGGGCGGGCGGGGAGAGGGAGGGTTGTCGCCGCAGGGGCGACCCGGCGGGTCCCGCCCGGGGCAGCGGGAAGAGGCGGCCGATGCCTCCCGGGCCGGCGGATTCCCGCCCCCGCCCGCGGGAGAGGCTCCCGCCCGGCACCGGGAGCGGCAGAAGCGGCGGCTCCCGCTCCCCCGCATCCACCCCCCGCCGCAACCGGAGCGGCGACGCGCGGCCCGGCCCCAGACCAGTCCCCGTGTCCTGCCCTCGTACCCACGCGTGGGGAAAATGCGGTCTCTCGCTACTGAAGGCACGGGTGAAGCGCCCCGCCGGTTGTCACAGGTCTCAGCCCGCCTCATCCCCTCTTTCCCCTCCTGTCCTTCTTGCGTGTTCTTAATCTGTTCTTCCCTCTTCACCTGTGCACCATTCGCCCCCCTCATCCCATCCTTACCTTAAATCAGCTCTTCACAGCATGGGCCGCCTCTTCTCTCCTCTGTCACAATGAGAACTTCTCCACCTCAAGACCCCAAGAAGTCCACTGAAGGACCTTTCTGCTCTTCAACTCCCTGTTCACTCTTCCCCCTGCTGTTAACGACAACTTCTTTAGCCATCACAAGACGCAACCAGAGCACACCAGTGGAACAGCTCCAGCAAGTCCATTTTATCAGCCCCATCTCACCCACAACAAATGCAGTCAGGCTGGGGCCACAGAAGACAGCAGCTGTCCTTCAACTCCAAGCCATAAGGAAAGGTATCTTGTCCTTTCATGTTGGCACTACTCCAGCACCAGCCCGCACGCCTGGTGGCACGGAGGCCTTGGCACCACTTGCCCATAATCAGAGCTTCCAGGTGAAGCAGTCTGACTTCACTTCCCCATGGCTGATGGTTGCCAAATAAGCAAATTCAAGAACAAGGAATTTAGCAACCTTTTTTTACTTAGTGTCATCTCTATATGGCAAATACAGGATAACAGGTAGTAAAAAAAAACACCAAACCAAACAAACCCAAACCATCACTAACGAGATGGAGATGACCCAGTTTAAAGTCAGCCCACTTTGGCTGTTAACAAAGAGAAACTTTGAAGGTTGCTAAATAACTTCAGAATCAGAAGATGCCTCCAGTTGTCAACCCCAGGTGAAAATCCTGGAAAAGCAAGTTAGGAAGCACCCTTGAGATCTGTTCTTCAGGCAGCACGTTACAGCCGCGAGTGTGTGCACAGCAGGTATCAGCCTTCCGGGCTCCCGCTCAGTAGGACCCCTTGAGATCACAGACACACCACCAGATGTGAGCATGGAGTCTTTCAAAAAGAAAATGCAAAAGGTAGAGTTGTATCAACTTTCGAGGTGTTAACATTCACCCAATTCTCAATTTAACTTAAAAAAGAAAACTCAAAATGCAAACACCTCCACAGAAACCACCCACCCACCCACTCCCCCAATATCAGAAAAGCTTTTGGCTGCAAAGACTTCAGGTCAGGGGCAATTGAAGCTTGGAGCACAGGACTGCTCCTCCAGCAGTACTCCTTGCCTGGAGGAAACTACAGTTCCAGTTCCTACCTCCAGCAGGTCTTAAAAGCAACAGATGGGCATTCAACATCTATTTGATAAAGTATTATCACTGTGAAAAAACCACCAATTTTCAGCTGCTGGCCAAATTCCGTTTCTGAAGTTTATGAGATCAATTAGCAGGGGAGAGAAAGAGAAACGGCAGGGAAGACAATTCCAGCAGCATTTCAGACTCCTCTGAACAGAGGCTACAGTCCTTTCTGCTACAAACCTTCTCAGGTTTGCAGTAAGAAGTTGACCTGTTTGTGTTTTTTCTGTGATACCCCTTAATATGATCTCCTTTACCTCTGACAACCGCACCAGCGGTTCATGAGTGTTGTCCCTTTCCTCTCCAGAAGAGTCATCTACCCCATGTGCATTCCAGCTTTACTGCTTTCCAGATCCCTTCTCCAAGCACTGCACTCTGCTGGCCGTACGTGAATTCCCCTTGGATCCATTATTTCTCTCTGTTCACCACTCACTCTCATTACACACAATGACGGAACAGATGAGGTTGGAACAGGCCCTGGGAGACTGTATTGGGTTTGTGTGGCAAGGATTTGGTAGCAGGGGGGGCTACAGGGGTGGCTTCTGTGAGAAGCTGCTAGAAGCTTCCCCTGTGTCCCATAGAGTCAATGCCAGCCGGCTCCAGGACAGTCCCATCGCTGGCCATCGCTGAGCCCATCAGCGATGGTGGTAACACCTCTGGGATAACACATTTAAGAAGGGGAAAAAAAAACTGCAGCACAACAGCAGCGGTGGAGAGAGGAGTGAGAATATCTGAGAGAAACAATGCTGCAGACATCAAGCACTGGAGCAGAGATGCCCCTGCAGCCTGTGGTGAAGACCATGGTGAGGCAGGCTGTCCCCCTGCAGCCCATGGAGGCTAACAGTGGAGTGGATATCCACCTGCAGCCCATGGAGAGCCCCACACCGCAGCAGGTGGATGCTCAAAGGAAGCTGTCACCCCATGGAGAGCTGGTGCTGAAGCAGGGTCCTGGCAGGACCTGGGGACCCATGGGAGAGAGAAGCCCATGCTGGAGCAGGTTTGCTGACAGGACTTATGACTCCATGAGGGATCCATGCTGGAGCAGTCTGTTCCTGAAGGACTGCACCCTGTAGAACGGACTCACACTGGAGCAGTTCATGAAGAACTGCAGCCTCTGGGAAAGACTCACTTTGGTGAAGTTCATGGAGACCCGTCTCCTGTCAGAGTGACCCCATGCTGGAGCATGGGAAGAGTGTGAGGAGTCCTCCCCCTGAGGAGGAAGGAGCGGCAGAGACAACATGTGATGAATTGACCATGACCCCTATTTCCCGTTCCCCTGTGTCACTCAGGGGGAAGAGTAGAGAAAATCGGGAATGAAGTTGATCCTGGGAAGAAGGGAGGGGTGGGGGGAAGGTGTTTTAAGATTTGGTTTTATTTCTCATTACCCTACTCTGATTTGATTGGCAATAAACTAATTTTCCCAAGTTGAGTCCATTTTGCCCATGACAGTAATTGCTGAGTGATGCCCCTGTCCTTATATCGACCCATAGGCCTTTTGCTGTATTTTCCCTCCCCTGTCCAGCTGAGGAGGGGAGTGCTAGAGCGGCTTGCTGGGCACATGGCATCCAGCCAAGGTCAATCCACCACAGGGACCTCCTCCAGTGCAAGCCCCGGCTCAAAGCAGGGTCAGCCAGCAGGATGCCCAAGGATGCATCCAGTTTTGAACACCTCCAAGGACAGGAACGCTACAACCTGCTCCGGTGTCTGACCTGGGATAAATTTTTTTTCCCTTGCATTTAAATGGAATTTCCCGCATTTCAGTTTGTGCCCGTTGCCTCTTGGCCTGCCCCTGGGCACCACTGAGAAGATCCTGGCTCCATCTTCGCTCTCCCACCTGCCCAGGTATGTATACACATGGGTGAGATGCCCCTGAGCCTGCTCTCAGCCTCTCCACGTAGCTCACATGCTCCAAGCCCTTCAGCAGCTTCACTTCACAGAGTCCAGCTCTTCACTGGACTCGCTCCACTATGTCCATGTCCCTCTCATACTGGGCAGCCCAGAACTGGACCCAGCACTCCGGAATTGGCCTCCCCAGTGCTAAGGAGAGGGGAAGGATCACAGTCTCGACCTGCAGGTGATGTGATGCTGTTTCTGGTGCAGCCTGGGAAAGGCTGGTTGCCTTCCTGGCCGCAAGAGCAGACTGGACCTACGAAGCTCTATGTGCCTCCAACAAGTATTATGCACACGGTTTTCCGTCCAGTCAAGAAATCACACCATGTGCAATGCAGATGACAGCGGAGTAGCCAGGAACACCGAAAGCCCAATTCTCCGAATACACACCTTATGAAACTGAGCTGAGGTTTTTCAATACAATAGTGAAGATAATGTAGTTAAACCTGTATTTCTACATTCAAATAAAGACTGTTTTCAGAAAAGCTGAAGGCATGGAAGGCTCATCTGAGAATAATTAGTAAGAAAAAAACCCCACCAAACCCTTAAGTAGTAGGCATCTTCCCATATATGTCACAGTCAGTAGCACAGCTTAAAAGAAAAAGAACTGAAAATCCTTCCCAGAGGGATCCCTCTAAGTCCCACTTCCAGGGACTATGGCTCTGTGTTACATGAGACTACACCATTTGAATCAGGATAAAAACTGAAAGTAATTTAACAGCTATTAAAGCTGTTAAGGATACACATCATGGTATTCATTTAGTGCCAGTAATACCCCATTCCATACCTCACCACTTATCATTTCTGGTCTGTAAAATACAGACAGACCCCCGCTACCTGGAAACTCCTATTTCTACAATAGGGAAATACAGATTTCCCAATACACGTTTCGCCCCATGCCTCCATAACAAAGAAATGACAGTAAAAGTATTTAAAAGCAGAAACCAGTTACGGTACCTGCTAGACCTTCAAGGGTTTTTATCTGTGCAGAAAGATGACCTCTCGTATGAATACCAAAGCAGACAGCAAGGAAGCAGACAACTAGCATAGACAAGCTGGGGATCACTTAGCCACCCTTTCATGACACAGGGCAAGATGGATTTCCCTTCTTTAGCAAGGCTGAAGACTCCAAATCTTCCACCACGTAAGGCCCAAAGCACCACTTGTAGTACTTTACTGCTACCACAGAAGCTGTATTTGGGAAAGATGACCTGTAACTTTTGCAGAACTGCTGGACCAGAGAAGGCAAACACAAGCAAACACCTACTCACGCTTAAGAGCAAGTTACAGCTTTGGGGAACACCTGAAGGGGTTCAAAGATGGCAAGAGGAAAAAGAATACACTGCACAGCTCAAGCTTACGTCTTGTCCCCAACCAGGCAGCTGGATGAAGTAAAAGAAAACCCAAACACAACACTTTTCAAAGTCAATGGGGAATGCAACAAAAAAGCTCATTCTCTCTCAATTTAAGAATGAACATACACAAAATTAGTGTCTACTATTTGCAAATGGTAACCAACAGGAATAACTGGGCAATGACTTATGACAGGCCAGGTACTTCACAGGTCAAATTTGAAGAGCAAGGAAAATCCCAAAGCACAGGAAGAGAGACCCAATGCGCACAACCTACAGTTGACCTTGGACAGGACAAACTAGAAACAAAAATTCTTTAGGTTCTTTCAGATCTCCAAGGCCCTAATTTTACATAACAGTCTAAAGAGTCAGAAAAGGCCATCGCATGAATATTCACCTGTATCAAGAGAAGTTAGATATCCAATGGTATTGCAAGTAGGAACCTCGCTGCACCTTTAAGCATCTATGTATCTGCATGATTTGGCCCCAGGTCCAATCCACTCAATCCTCCCCCATCTCAATTTGCACTACTGTGAGAGGAGAACAATACCTCCCACAGGCGGTGCGGCTTACCTGCTTAATGCATGCAAAGCCCTTTAGCACTCTCCTCCAATCCCCTCATAGATGTGCAAATCACTGTATTCTTACTGTTCTGGGATAATGACTTTAATTTGATGACTTACAGAAGGAGGCCTCTCAGCAGGGACATTTTCATCTGAAGGCTTCCTCACGGTGGGGGTGAGAATTCTGACAGTGCAGCTCAGCAGACAGATGTTGAAAGAATCTCTTTCTTTGCTTCCCACCCTACCATAACCATCTTGTGATACCTTCTCAAACTGAGAATTTGAAAGAGGCACTAGAACAACACGAAAGTGAATAAAGGACCTTGAAATTCATTGTTTAAGCCCGAGTTTGGAATCTGAAGAGGAAAACAGACATTTTTAATGAGACGGTATGTTAAAATAACCTTTGTTTATTTGGCTCTTAACACATCCTACTCACGCAACACAGTTCACAACTGATCAATTAATGGGACAGCTCAAAATGGTTATTCCAAGATTCTTGCTTCTCCTTTGTGGTTTACAACATTTTGAACACTATTTTTCCACAGTGCACCATGCTAAGGATGTCACTGGCAGAAAGCCTATGTTTAACCCAAATGCTGTTCGCATGTGTTTGCAATCGCGGTTATAAGTACCTGAAATAAGCAAGCCATAAGGTAACTTAACAGGACCAGCTTCTCCCAAATGTGTTTTGGAGGTCAGCTCAAAACATCCAGACTTTTGATTAACTTCTGCAAAGAATATTTTATTGTAACTCTCAAACTAGAAAACATTTATCAGCAAGTATCATGCATTATCCCTGGAGGTGTTCAAGGCCAGGTTGGATGGGGCTTTTGAGCAACCTGGTCTAGTGGAAAGTGTCCCTGCCCATGGCAGGGGGTTGGAACTAGATGGTCTTTAAGGTCCCTTCCAACCCAAACCATTCTATGATTCCGTGATTATTTTTACCCTCATAGGTATTTTACACCGATGGCATCATTCACATTGTTGTAATTTAGTCAAATACTGATAAAACTATTTTCTGGAACAGATTTCCTATTCAACTGCAAGACCTTCAAGGTTAGCTTAAAAGCCTCCATACAAGTGGATCTTTTCTTCGAATTCTTGGAAAAAGATAATTCAAATGTTTAGTTACTGTTTCAAATAACAAGATCTACTACTGGCAGGAAATGCATCTCTTGAAATAGAAGCTGCTTTCAGTGTCCTTTGAAGTTGCTTCGTTAATGCAAATTCTCACTGAAGTGGAGAAGTAAGGAATAGTGAGGCTAAATAACAATCTTTTCAAGGGCAGTATCACAGAAATCTTGCTAGTGGTTGAAATAATTCCACTTAACTAAAGTGAAATTACATGTTGGAAACATAGCATTAACAAAATGCCTGTCCACCTCCCTACTCCCCCCCCCAAAAAAAAGAAAAAAAAAAAAGAGAAAAGGAAAAAATATCCCTCACCCAAAAGAAAAATCCCAAAGATGTTATATGTCAAAGTTCTAGTAATACCTGCGACCCATCCCATCACTGGGAACTGCATTTGAACTGTACTTTGAGCTAATTAGAGGAGGAGTGCTGTGTGTGTATATATAAGGGTCCACGTGTATGACAAACAGTTAAAACTGCACTTTACAGATTTTTGTATTTCCATAGATTTTTCCATTTCCATGGCTTCTTCCTTTTGTGATACACAGGTTCAGGATCAATTGTAAGGTCGTATCAAGAAATAGAGAACTGTTTTTTAAATATTTCCTTTTCTATACTTCATTGGTTCAAATTAGTATGCTGACAGTATGTGCACTTCTCCACTTCTGCTGGTAGATGGTAGTGGTGGGGAATACAGCTCATCCCCTCTGACCCAAAGTTCGGAAGAGAATGGGAAAAAAAACACCGACTTATGTTGTATTTGCCTCTGGCCTCATCACTCTGTAGGATGTTCCTTGCATTGAAGGAGAAACCTGGGAGGAAACGAAGTATAACAATTGCAGTAACAAGGAAACATACTAACAATCAACTTAGTTTTCTAAAACAAAAAGCAGAGAACAACTGTGACAGCAACTGGAGTAGCACTCAGGTTTTTATCTTCTCATTACTAGTCTCTGGAGGGAACATCAAAGATTAAGACTCCGCACACCACCTCTGAAAACAGAGGAGACACCCATTGAGGCTTACATTTTTCTAGACTGCTTCTGGTTTATTTTGACAGAAGAATGTCCCTTCAGAAACATTCAGCATTTTTACAGATATTTACTGAAGTCTGCCAAAACATTAACTGCGATTTGAATTACTCATACCAATTCCTTTTTTTCCAACATAGCTGGTTTGGTAACCAGCTGAAAAACAGATATAAATGTTTCACTGCAGAATTACAAACACCTTTTTAAGTGGAGAAAATATTAAGAAAAAAGTACTCTAAACATGAAGCTGCTGTAGTGAAAGACCAGACCAAGAAAAACCACACTGCTATGCCTTCTAAGTTGCTTGCATTCTTATAGCAAAGGACTGCTATAATCCTTTTAATAGATGTGATGAAACTCTTAATAGAACAAAGTATCCCTGAGGAAATAGATTTCAGGCATAATTTGAATATCATAGTTCAGTGGGAAATGACTTTTCAGGCAATGTGTAACAAGATCTCCAGTCTTGTGATTGTGACAAAGGAAGAAAACGTACACCTCACCAGGAAGTTTTTCATATGATAGATTCGTATGAAGAACTGTGAGGGAAAAGATCTTTATCAACATAAAATTGCATGAGATACTTAAAATATTTTAAACCCTCCCAACCCCCACAACACACCTGCATCATAATTTTAAATACAAACATGTGATATAATCAGAATTATTTGCTTATGTTCACCTCTGAACAACAGCTGAAGGTAAAAATGAAACTAGTAATTAGTAAGCAATAATTACAGCTTTATGCCAAACAAAATGCAGCTTTGACAAGATTTTAGACCTATTGTCTATACCAAAAATAATTTTGGAAATAAAACTTTAAGATAGATTTAAGTAGTAGTTTTAGTTTTTAATAACTTTATTTCTAGATCAAAGTACTTACTGGATGCAAATATTACAGATAGGAGAAACTACATAAATTTTCACATGACTTCAGCTCAGCTGCATTTACCGAACAGAAGCATAATGCGAACAAGTTTTCCAAAATTATTCATAGCACTAAACTTAAAGTCAGGTTTTCTTTACCATTAACTTAGTTAAAACAAAGAAAAAACCACATCCAAGCAATGTTACCGCTCCCATTTTTACTAGTCTTTTTTCCAAGGTGGTTGCTTTTTCTGGAAGTCTCACTCGGCTGGGGTCATTCTTCTGTTCATGCTGAGGCAGATGTTAAGTTCATGTAAAAAGTGCATCAGAGGAAAAAAAAAGTTAGCGTAAAAAAGTTAGTGTGAAAGCTTCTGAAGTATGTGATAAAGCAGCCAGCCCTAAGACTCTGCATGCATCTAGGACTAATGTTATTTCTTTCTCGCTGTCTGTCTGTGCCCTACTTCAATTGAAATAAACGTGTGCAAACATGTATCTTATCTTATACTCAATCATTTTGTAAGACATACTAGAAAAACAAACTTTTGTTTACAAACTTAATTCCTCAGGGGTAAAACACACTGCTAAGAGATGCTACAAAATTCTAATAACAAAACATTCAACTCCAATGCTTAAATATTTTAACCAGAACTTTTGTCATTTAATTACTAAAACAACTGTTTATTAAAACAGCAAGTTGAATATATAACAGATTAGGCTTCCTTGAAATTAAAGGGAGAGTGGCAAGTACCTTTCAAGTGCCTGCTCAAATACATGTTGAAGCTGAGTGGAGCCTTGTCATGGAGCGCAGCCAGGTTAGGTCTCGATTCCCTACCTTAGGTTATAACGCTTGGAAGGCCATCTCATTTATCACGCTTTTAAAAATTACATGCTACAGACATAACATGTACTGCTGGCAAAGTCTTGTAATGACTAAGTTTAGCAAACAGTACTGAAGATTTTAAGGGAATTTATACAAACTTATTATCTACGAGGTTTAACTGTTTCATTTAAATTGGCACTTTTCATAATATATGTTTCAGTGCTCTACTTATTCAAGAGTGCCCCACCATAAATTAAGCAGCACAATGACATTTTGTATTAGTCTTCCTCAGTGAAATTCATAAAACTGCTGAATGTTAATAGAATATCAATTCGATTTTTGAAGAAATTAGAAGTTTAATGTCTAACACCTCTGTTTAACACTGGGTACACAGCCACTGTGCTTCATCTTGACAGCTATAAAACCTTAAGTACATATGGCAGCAAAGTCAAGTGACATCTAACTCAGATACCCCCAGCCCTTATAACTGGCCTGCACATACAGGAGGCAAATATATACATAGAATTGATTTCTGCATATGCAAAAAGGGAACACAAACAGCTAGAAAGTTCTTTGTCACAACCTCAATCTACCTCTTAAATATATTTGGTGTGAAGTGATTTATTGGGAGAAGGCTGTTATATTACATTAAATTTACTTAAACTACAGGAAATTGCATTAGCATTATACTCAAGGTCTGAGTTCCACATGGCTTCGTTCAGCAACAGATTCCTTTCTGACACTGATGCTCCATTTACTCTATCCCAGCGGCCATTCCTTTTACTAGCCTATTACTTAAAATGACCCCATCTGACAAGAGCGTGTCATTGTGTTGGTTTGAGAATGACTGATGTGGTGCTAACATCTAGCCTTGACCTCTCCCACCCTCTTCTTTTGTCACTCTGCAGTTATCTGGGATGCCTCCCATTCAATCCATAAAACTTTAGTATCTTCCTTGTGAGTCAATAATTCCAAACAAAAGATTCCTTAATTAAGAAGTAAGAGTGTTAAGTATTCAGAGTGGCATTTATGCCACAGTGGTTGTCCAAGAGCACAGGGATACATTCCACTTAATTCTTTCCTGTGGTAGAAAGAAAAAGATTGTGCCTTCCTTTGGAGACTGTCCACACTGCTAGATTATTTCTCATTCTGTCCATGGAAAGGGGGATTGGGGAGAGGTAGATACAATGTCCAAGCTACGCCTTGTGTATCTGCTGCTTAAATAAATCGCAATGTGTAAGCAGCTAGTCGTCTGGGTTTCTCATTGAACGTGACAAAAGAGCGGCCGTGCTAGTTCATGAGCACGACTGGGCTGAAGGTGCAGTCCGCTATTAGTGTATCCAGAACCGTAACAGTTTAATATATATTAGACGCGCCTGGACTGATAGTGCTGAATTGAGCATCATTCAGAATTTAAACCTAGCTGCACCCAGCCTCCCACCTCTGTGAGGAGTGTTAGAGCGCAAGGGTTTATTTTCTGGCAAAACTACTTTGCCCCTTAACGCAACAGAAAAATTGGCCAGACCAAGGTACAAGACATTTCACTGATGGATGTCACATTGAGGTTGCACGCAGAAACTCGTATGCAGCATTTAATAGCCTCACTCACATGTACCCACCTTCTCCACCAGGTCCTTCAGTTTGGTAACTTCTTCTCCCAGCTTTTCAACACTGCAAACCAAGCCTTTGCAGACTTCAATAAAACTTTCAGTTGATGCCCACTGCAGTACTATCTGTTAATAGTTACAGTTATTTGCCAGAATTACCATAGATTACAATTTAATACGCTTTAGTTAGCATATCATAAAAGACAGTGTCAGAAAAAAGTTTCTAACTGCATTTATGCTGGGTTTTCATTGTATGATTTATGCACAACATGATCTACCACTCTTGATCAGCCTTTGTGGGAACATTTTGTCACCTTAACTCCCCTATCAGCAGAAACACAAAGAAACAGATCTACCTCCTTTAATTGGGTGGCTTAACTCTTTGAAATAAATTATTAAAAAAAGGGTGTCTTTTAAAGAAAGGATGTTGGACAGCTCTATATAACTACACAGTAATCAAGATGCTGATGACTGTTCATATTTTTTATTTTACAAGGTAGAATACTATTCTAGAATGGAATAATATACTCTAAATCAATCTTTCTTTGGTTGAATACCTTGTGAGAATTCTTGAGGAAATGCTCATTCATAGTCTGCACAGGAACGGTCAGCTTACTACACTCTTTATTCAACTTCTGAAGAAACTTGAGGAATTCATCTTCACTACAAAAATAAAATGATATTCTGTTATTTGTTAAAGGCTGTAACTTTTTGCAAGCTGAATATTATCTATGCATTTCCAACGTTGGTTAGTGAATCACACATGCAGTTTCACTGCATTAAAAAAATAATCCAGTGTCATTTTAACACAGGGTAGTTAAACATTACATTTAACGTCTTAGCAAGTTGGTTTCTCCCCTCCTCCTTTTGGAAGGACATCAAATCATTAAGTTATATGCAATATTCAGCTAGTAAGACACATTGCAAAACTGTCACCCAAAATTTTTTCGGAAACATTCCGTTAACCTCCACAGCTGTTTCTAACTCTCATCAATCCTGTATTATCAATGTAAACATTTCATTACCTGCTGCATGAGTAATTTTGTAACACATTATGCATAATATCTGCAACACTCTGTTTTCCTGTGCATGTGTGCATACAGATCACCATCTTGCAACACCAGAAACAGAGAATTTATAGTCAATTTTATGCTGACATATCAATATTCCAGATCTGCAGCTTACATTTTTGAGGAAGAAGTTGGGAAAAAAAATAATATCTGGTTTGTCCTTAGGAGCTAGGACTGAAACGACTAGATTAAGAGTCATTTAGTTTCCAGCACGGTGGAAGAAAGAAGAATCCAATAATACTGACTTGGCCTCTGGATCTGGAAATACATTCCTCAAAGCCTAAAATATCTGTGTTATCTATTTTGAAGAAAAATTATACTTAGTGGCAAAATACAAGCAGGAAGACAACTCTGAAAATCAGTTTGATCAGTATTGCCAAAGAATGGAGAAAAGGATACAAAAATTTAACATACTAATTTCAATGCTAAGTTTCTGGAGCTTCCACGTGACACTCAGTCAATTTATTTACTGTAAGCCTCAGAGAGCGTTAGTTGTAAGTCATGGTGCTGGCCAGAAAGCTGTTGCCACTGACCAGGCAGAGGAAAGGGGGACAAGCAAGAAGATCATCCATTTGTTTTTACAGAGGGAGCCCTCAAACCCTGAAACCTCTGAGAAGTGCCTGTGTCTCCAGTAGAAAAGTGTCCACTAGCTATAAGCCATTCAGGTGAATAACAAGCAGGGTCAAACCAAGAGGCATTTTCAAGCTCCTATTGCAGGACTGCCCATTATATTTACGAGAGGATCTGAAAAAATTAATTCATACCCCAATGTTCCTCTTTTCCCTAGGGGAATCTGCTACTAAACCTAAATGTGATATACTCGCACCACCTTACTTGCTGTTGCTTCTGATGGCAAACAAGGTATACACGAAATTTGCCAAACAGCTAAACTAAGCTCCATGCCAGCATTTGAACAGAGACTGAATTTAGCCCACAGAGTGTTTTCCTTCAACTTTGGCACAAGATCGTTAATGAGCAAAGTTTCCACCACTGCCCAGGACATCTGTGATTTGCAACACTGCTGAACTGTTAAGGCATTTAACACTTAAAACAAAAACACAGAGAAGCATCAGTAGGGATGCGGGAGGTTAAAAACCAAGCCTGTTCATGGTTTTTATGAAGATGGGGAAGCGAGGAAGCTTATTGGCTTGTTTTTATGAAATAAATTATAATTTATTTCAGAACAATATAACTGAACTGAATGTTTAGGGTAAAAAAAATCAAATACTAAACAAAATAATCACATCTGAAGATAGTCTGACAGCTTTTCCCACATTACTACAGTCAAGCCACACTCAGAAAATTTCCTTCTACTTAGAAAGACAACTTTTTAGCTGGCTAGGATCAGCTATGGCACCTTCTGTGTTTTATCACAAAGGGAATTATTCTTAGGAATTCTGGAAGGATTCTCAGCAAAAATAAAGTATGCCATGGGCATGGAATGGGGAGAGAAAAAAAAAGGAAAAGAAAAATATTTATACTTCTCATACTTCTTTGTTATACCAATAATAGTTCTTAAAAACCATTTCCATGTAATTTTATATCTGTTGCAGTGACATGTTCTTATCTTTGCAAATGGAAATAATATTTTCAAAAAATAATCAGTTTTAAAAAGAATTAATGGCTGTCAAAACACCAGTGGCTAAACAGTGCTAGACACTCTGTGAGTTTATAATCAATCAGTTCAACATTTTCTACTATGTTAGTTTTTCTATGACTTAATGACTGATTTTCCTTCTCACAGAATGACTTTGAACAAGTGGGAAGTAAAATCTTTATATAATAGCATGTAAACATAGCCTATGATTTTAGTCTCAAGGTCAGATTCCTAGAATACATGTCAACCCATTTTCTAGAAAACTATGCAGTGCTTGCCATAACTGAAATGCTGTCATATTTTGTGTACTTCAATCTTTAATCAATCAATCATTGTTTTGGTTTTGAGAAATACATACGATTTAAAACCGTACTGCACTAGGAATTCCATGTGTCACTGGTGTGTGAGACTGCACCGGACATCATGTGAATTTTTTATTGTACTTGGCCATACATACAGTGAACTGTTAACTTTTTGTATTTCTCCACTTACCACCTTTGTTCAAATTTTTATGCTTTCTGCTTGAATGTCTATACTAACCATCACTGTGGACCAACCTGAAATAAGCATATATTTCTAGCATAAAAATGCACGAAGCTTAAACTGGGCAAATTCCTCTTAAACTGGGCAAATTCCTCTTTAACTGCAGCTAGTTATCCCTTGCTGAAGAGCCAACATCCTTTTCTAAAGGTGCCTAACTTGGACAGCTAGACACCCACATGCCTGGCCTACCACCTCAGCTCAGCAGCAAAGCCTCTATTGTAATAGGAATGGCTCTAGTTTTTAAGAACTATTATTGGTATCATAAAGAAGTATGAGAAGTATAAATATTTTTCTTTTCCTTTTTTTCTCTCCCCGTTTCATGCCCATGGCAGTGTATCCGCATCATACTGGTTTGTACCCTCTTGCATGCTGGAACTTTAGTTCTTCAGTCGTACAGCACATGTACTAGTTTGCACCTGGATTGTCTTCTGCAAGTGGACAGGTACTTGTTTTGATGGAGAAATCTTCTCACAGACTAGAAGCAGCATCAAGGTCCTGTATTAGGACATGGACACGCTGCTCTTTCAGCCCACCTCAGTCTTTCAAGAGCTTCCCCAAATGCCTTGCATGTCCTCCCGCATCCCACAGCTCAAACTTGGCATCATGCTGCAAAAACGTACCTCAAGCAGGCTGCACAGCCTCTTTTGTATAAACGCAGTAATGGATACAGATACAGGCACAGGGCCAGCATCAGGAACAATCAGTGTATGTAAGAATGACTAGACGGAAGCAGAGTAGGTACTGAAAAGACTCATGTAGACAAGGCAAAAAAGACAATGCTACGGCAGGACCACATCATGACATGACCGCTAATACACAGTGTCACTGTGATTCAGCTGCCTCCAAAGGATAGTGACATGTACAGAATGCACTCAAACCCAAATACATTCTTCGGTCCAATGAACAAGATGACTAATGAAGAGTCTATCTAGCCTTATAGTACCCAAATAATGCAGACAGCTCTCCCCAGTATTTTGGAGAGGGAAGAAATATCTAACCGAGTAGCAGCACAGCTGTCAGGTCTCTAGTCAAGAGGGAGATACGTACGCTTTAAAGAGGAACTGAACCCTTACTTTTCTGGACAGTAGAAAGTTATTTAATGAGTAGACTGGATTGCAAGGAGGAGTTTTTTCCAGCTAGGTCACTGCAAATAAGGCAACACAATGCTATGCAAATAGTGGTGGGACTGGGAAGAAGGAAACAAACAGAGAGAACCTAACTTACTAGCAATGCAGCTATGGCATGAGGAAGGAGCAGTATCTCCAAACCAGTCTTCTCCAAATTAAACAAACACAGTTCAACTGACTAAAGCCTCTGAAAGGCAAGCCACAGTTTTCTGCCTGAGTCCATCTCCAAGACTTCTGCAAATGAAAATACCAAATTAATCCTATTTTCAGAAGCAATTCTTCTTTAGTTCTGGGAAGCAGAAAGAGGAAAGATATGAACACAGAACCTAAATTCACCTCTAGGTCTCTCCTGGAAAAAAAAATGGTATTTACAGAACAAAATAAGAGGTTTAACAAATCTTAGCACACCTTTGCACTTACTACAGCCTTCATTCTTCTATATGTGCTGGATGCGGGAAGTGCTCTAAGAGTGCTTAAGGGACTGATGAGTTTAATAAGGTTGCTGAGGGATGTTTCTCTCAGCTCAGGCCTGACTTTCACAGGACTGCACAAGATTATACGAGAAGTATGAGAGGTATTGCAGAGCTGATGCTTAAGGCTGTAAGAAAGAAGCAATAATGGGAAAAATATCAAGTTGGAATGGCAGTTTTGAGTAACACTTTCTTAAAAAGTAGTTTCCTTAGAAACCTATTTCTACTGATACATATAATCTATGATAAGGAAAATATCTTACGTAGTTCTTTATTTGTAATATTAAAAAAATAAGGTCTTTTAGAAGTCAGTTAAAACTGCTTCCAGCAGAAGAGAAAGGCAAGGAAAAAATCCTGAATCTACACCGAAATCACATTTATGAGTTCAGATAGAAATGTAAAAGTAATTAATGTATCAGTTGAAAATTTAAGCCCTATGCAGAAATTACACGCACCTCTCCCTCCCACACATCTTTTTATTGCATCTTACAATCAGACAAATTTGACTGCAAGACTAATAGAGCCTGCCTTGTCTACAGACACAATAGATAATTACAGAGACCACATCATGTGCGGTTTGTAAGGGTCCATGAATGCTCTTGAAGCATGGGGAAGCAAGGAGGGCAAGACTCCATTTCCACAGAGAAATAAAGTGTGCTCACTGAAGCCTATCCGAGAAATTAAAGAATGAGTTAATACTGGAGCCCAAGAAGCCAGTTTCAGAGTTGATTATATGAAGACCCTGCACAGCAAGGCCATGAAACCCTGTTTGAGGTACAAAGAAAGAATTCACCACTCAAAAAGATGGCCAAAGTAACGGCATGTAATGGCAATATAACCCATAAACAGATTCCTACAACAGGAATCTATGCTTCCAACTTTCTTTGTACAAAATACACCTACCACCAGCCCTCGTAATCCACTAACTCTCATGAATGTTATGCATGGGATAAGGTGTGAGAGAGTTTTACCTTTGACCTATCAAAAACAATGCAGTAACCTTAAATAGTTCATATTTCACTTCCATTTGCTTAGATACATAGTTAATACCTCAATTCCAGCTTCATCACTTCAGGGAGGTCTTCAATTCTTATTTCTTCTGCTTGTAGCTCATTAATAGCATCTAGGAGTTTCTGTTGATCTCCAGGATTTGTAATGCCAATCTAAATTTAAAGAGTAATTCCAAATATTATTTACTTTTAATACTTATTAGACATAATAGTACAGTAGCATTTATTGTGTGAGCTTCTAATTATTAAGAGTCAAAAGAAGTTGCTTTTAAGTTATTGCAATCAACTACAATGTATGTTAACTGCCAAAGAAAAAAAATAAAATCACAGAAATTATTCAATGATTCAGAACAAAAGAGCTGAGGAAGAGCCAAACAGAAATTGCACAGGATACTCAGAAAACCTATTTAAGGTTTATTAAAAAAAAAAAAAATCACAGCAGTTTTTATAAGTACCCCTCTTGTTAGGGTGTTATGCTCATCTATTTCACAATCATCTCAGTCATCTCTTATAGCAAAATAACCAATCATCATGATGGTGATACAGCATTAACTCAGAAAGAAAGAAGGGAAACTATCAAATCAGCGTCAAATTGAGAATTTGACAGAAAGAGGCCAGATTTTAAGATGGGCTTTTACAAGCTTTTGGGTGTGTATTTTGTTCCAGGTAGAGAAACTGGTCTCATAAGATATGACACCTTTTAAACCCTTAATTTCTTACAGATCTCATTAAAAAATAAGTCACCTCTACAAAGAAATCTAGTTGGTTCACACTACCTTCAAAAATTCAAATGACCAGGAACTAGTAGAGAGAGAGAGAGAGAATATGAACTGTTAAAAAGACATTCAGCCAAATGTTTCTACCATGAAATAGCCTGCAAAAGCAGCCTTCTTATATATCTGACAAACAGCATACTTATAAACTTAGAATAGATTTCTCGCCTGAAATTAAGACTAAGCCTAAATACTACTCAACATCATCTTATACAGTCCCTAAGCTCAAATCAGTTCACACTCTCTACTCTTGACTAATGCTGCAAACAACAACAGAAAAGTTCTAAAGTGTTCAAGGCTTTTTGTCCTTTTTTAGCTGAAGAAAATCACAGTTTTCTTCAGAAGTTATATACTATGTAACTGAGATTCTCCAAGTGATGCTTGGAACAGAAAACAGCTGTGTTATCCACGAACTATCTCAGACTAAAATTTAACTCATATTTAAATCCTAGGATGAGAGTTTTCCTGCAGAACACTTGAAAAAAAAATAGCCCATTTGTTAAAAGGGAAGTGCTTCTGTGGCACATTCAATACTTTTCCTTGCTCATCTGACAGGCTGATGTGCAACATAAGACTCGTGATGTTAGCAGCCCTAAGGATGCTTTTCCACACAAGTGAAAAACCTGGTACTGCCAGCTCCAAGTATGACACAGTTCCTAACTCTCCAGCTGAGTACCTGGACTCAGCAGGACTGGACTACTCTGGACTTAGGGACCACAAGGATCCCACAGTCTCCAAAGCTAGAACATATGGGGCTCTCACAGATGTTAGGAGGACCTGAAATTCCCTGCTGCAGCCTCAAAAATCTATAAAATGTTAGTGTTTGCAGTCTCCTAGATTTCTGTAATTACTGCAGAAAGAATTTTGAATGAACAGCTGACAAGACATACCAGATCAAAATGCCAGGCAGTCTCACTTCCTTGGACGGTGCCCAGCAGCAATTCTAGGGAAGAGAAGGTGCCTAGAGAAACGCTTGCTTTCTGCAAGACTATTGCTTCTGATGCCCAGCACTCACTGTGGCTCCACAAAACAGTCCTCCAGGTTCTCCACCAGGTGTTCAGAAAACATAGGTAACATGTAAGTATGGGCTCACAAGTGTGTCTTTAAACATTTCAAAACCACGTTATAAGTCTATAGACAAGTAAGTTCTTCAGTAATGTGAAATCCCAATTAATTGGGAGCTTAAATACAGGTGTCAAGAACTTCTGAGTTTCCAATAGGCTGACATGGGTACCTGAACAAATTGTACTCAGTCTCTTTGGTAAATACCACTAGCAGCCTTAAGACAGAAAGATCTGGGTTTCCTAGAAATAATATGCTTTACTTATGTTGAACTGCAAGGTTGCTCAATTTATTAGTTCTCAGGTTTGCCTTGTGGCACCCGATTTGGTATGAACTAATGTTTCCTTAGTGCTCACAAAGCATTACAGCAGTCATTTCATGACACAGAAGTAAGCCGATTTATACAAGAGCAGCGAGTTTAGTTTTAATTATAATTAACAAATCAAATTAGCTCTTCCAAGGACAGAATGGCAGCTATTCTTGAATATTAAAACTATCTTGCTTAAAGCAGGAACTATTGCAAAGACTGGGTTTGCTTTTGACTCCATCTTCTCATTCCTGGAACAAGCAAATCAGGATACAGCTTTCTCAATAATGTATTAGGAAGACGTTGTACTTTGTTTCCCTATAAATAAAACATAATTTCATCCTTCTGCAAATGGATCAGTGACTTAGCACCACCACATCTTGAAAACATGGTTTAGGAAGTAAAGAATGTGATAAAAGTCATCACAGATAAAGCCTTCCACCACCACAGTAATTCTGAACTCAGAGGTACTAGGTGGACAGAAAGTATATAGACCAGTCCAAACTACTTCCCAAAGCATAAATATTTTCCCTTTCTAGACCATCTCTGCTGAACATGAGGGTTATCCAGAAGCTGACTACTCATGCAATGATAAGCACATGGAACAAACACAGTGCAAGATGCCCTTCTTCCTTATGGATAAGCAAGCTTTTAAGTTGGTGTTGGTTTAATTACCCTCTGCAGTCCAAATAATGCAAATATTATTGTAAAGTGGCCACACGTTTAAAGATGTACAAGTGTTGTACCACAACTTGCTGATATCTGTAAAACAGACTATGCGCAGTCTGGATTTGGATTTTAGGCACATCAACTCTAGCATCTATTTTACCCTTTACTTAAATAAATAAATAAACCCTAACCCCTGAAAATTCATGGCCCAAACTCATGCTCAAGCATCAACATGACTTCTCTGTCATTCTTTAGATGGAAACTATAGAAGAGGTGAATAACAGATTGCCTCAACGCATGAAAGATGACATACTTCTCAGATAAAAGTAGTTAAGTTATGCATGAACTCTTACATCCTTGTCTTCTTGCCCAAGTGGCCACTAATTTTAATAACCTGACAATTTTCTGCCAAATATTAAATGCTTTTTTTTGTGGGGAGTGGGGGTAGAGGAAGGAGAGTCCTGGAACTGTGATATGGAAGCACACAGACCAGATAATTCTATAATGATGAAGTTAAACTTCTGGGTTATATTTTGAATTTTGATACATCAACTTTTCATTATGGATTCTCAAATCCAGAATAGGATGCCAATTTCTCTTATTCTAAACTAATAAACATGTGAGAAAGAAACCTTCTTAGTCCTAAATGCATCCAGAAGTAAAAATACTTCTATTGCTATCTTGTTAGACAAATGTTCAAAAAAACAGACAAAAAAGATCGGAGTGTTATGAGCAGCACAGAATCAGACAAAAACCTCCAAATGTTGAATGGACATGAATCAGTATATTGAACAGACTTGTCTCAGTATGGAACAGTTTATAAGCTTAAGGAATGTAAGGATTTCAGCTTGAAAGAGTCATTGTTTAGGCTCTGTTGTAGAATACAGATAAAGATATTTACAGAGAAAATATCTTTCTGATATTGTTTGATGGAGGAAAGTGTATCATGTTAGTGACAGGATTTCTCCCCAGTTCTCTGGATACAAAGCAGCTTGGTTCAGAGGCATCCATCAGTGGCCATCATTAATCTCTGTAGTAATAAGATCCAGGCTCTTTAAAATAGCTGGCTGTTAGCTGAAGATCTGCCATCACACTAAAGACTTTCAACTCTGGAGTTACGAGGAAACAGATTAGATTTGTTCTATCAGCAGCGTGGGGACAAACTGTTAGTAGAACTCTAAAACTAGACGGCATCAAGAATTTAGGATAACTTATGAAGTGCTAATAAGCCAGGAGTGTTATGTCATTTTTAAAATTCTCAGTTGAAGACTCACTAATTAATTTATGGCCATGCACAAAGCACAACTTATTTTCCAGGAACTGCTGTTTCCTGCTGTTGAAGAGCTAACAGGCAAAACAATTCTGTTCCTATAGATACTATCTTCCTGTGCAAGAGCAGCTGATCCAGGTATTTATTTCAGTTTGTCAAAAAAGCCCTCTTTATAATGGGGAGCCTCAAACGTGTTAAAACACTGAAACATAAGTTGTCAATTTGTGTGAAATTATACCTCTTTGATACCGTAAGGCTTAGCCATTCACTAAAGTCCACAATTCTCTCCCCTTCCCCCAGCGTCCCCTGAACAAAAACAAGTAACAATTACAACATCAAACCAGATCATCAATATGAACATATACTCAGTCAGATTTGCAGTTTAATCCAATCATGACCACGATCACAGTGATGAGAAGAAAGTCACAAAAATCTCCTCTAAGAGCAAAATTCCTGTCAATGTGGGCTTTAGGATTTATATAAAGCCCACACCGGCATGCTGTTTAACAGGCATGATCCTGAGGCTGCAGAACAGCAGTTATATCAGAACACACTGGCATGCCTTATAATATTTAGGTTAAGTGAACTCTTAAAAACCTCTTCATAGACAAAGCTCCTTGTACGTGCACCCTCTGGGAATACAGAATTACTCAGGAGGTCTGTCAAACACTGAAACTCTACTCAGTTACAAGACAAAACTTCACACAAAACATACTTGTGACACCAACTCTGAAGGAATATTAACATCTGTATGCACACGTTGGTTCCAGCTGCTGGAACACATGCCTCTTTGGTACCAGAATAGGGGGGAAAAGAGCTGACACTGAGGACATGGCTAGCACCAGGGAGCAGGCTTGAAGCAGCTATTTTAATGGGGCGTCTTTAGTATCCCAGACCAGGTACAGAGTACTTAGAAGAATCCTTAAGCCTGAAGTACTTACATTGTTTCAAGGAGACTTCTACAATTGGATTTTATTATGGCATCCTCCTGTAAGCACAGGAAGTCCTTCATTTCCCACAGGAATAATTCCACCAAAGACTAAGGAAAAACATCCACCCTATCTCAACTGGAAACCAAAACCTTGTAATAATTCATCACTTAATCCTGAATAACAGCAAAATACCAACCTTCCTAGCTGCAGTAAACTGTAAGAAACCAAATCTTCTCTCCTCCTGCTTTTTTTTTTTTTTTGGATAAGGTTTTACAAACCTGTGTGGGACATGAGATCCCACAATGTAAGACAGCTCTCATTTTTCCAACAGAAATTACCACCTCACAGAGGAGGACCACATTTAACGTAGATGTTTAGGATTATCTACTGCTAATCCTACCATTCATTTCCTTTCAGGGAAAGCATACTTAAATAGTAAAAATGGTAACAAGTAAAATTTAAAACAGAACTATTTCCTGCTCACTCCAACTCCCACATCATTGCAGCAAAGAAATACTGGGGGCTTTTGCTTCGTAGTCAGATCTAGGCAGACATGATGCAAGAATTCAACTCGTAGAATTCAAGGCTGATCTGTGGGATTACATACTTCAGAAAAGGTCTGTCTATATTAAAGTTTAAGAAGTTGCAGAAGATTCTGAAAACAGATCTTTAAAAAAAAAGAATTCTTACAAGGTTAGACATTTATAAAGAGAAGTTAAGACATTAAAAACATAAGAGAAAACTAAATTAAGTTTTAAAGTAGTAAACTGACCTGTATTAACTCATCTTTTCGCATGATCAGAAGTTGTCTTAAAGCTATCTCTCTTTCCTGTATAAAGCAAAGGGTTTTCTGCCATTAAAAAGAATTTCAGAAGAAAACACTTTTCACTTATTTCTTTTCCACTTATGTTTTACTTGTTTTCAGAAACAAAAACAGCTACATAATACCATTATTAAAGTAATGAAAGAGTTCTCTAGTTTAGAAACATCACATTGTGACTAACGAACATAATCAAAATTAAGCAATGCAATCCAGTTCATTGCAGTTTAACTTAACGCTTTATATATAAACATCTGTTTAATAAGTTTATTTGAATTAATATAATAATAGTGACAGAAGCATTTTTTTTTAAATGCTGTAGGTGCATTTTGCTTTCATGGATTAATTTACAGGTAGCAGATACACCACAAACCTACCTTCAATAATCCTATTATGTGTTCTAGACCAAGACCATGTAAAAACACTTCCATGTCATCAAAAGCTGAATAGGAACTGTAAATATAATTAGTGAGATTTGAGATGAAAACAGTGGAAATAAAAAAAAAGACCCAGAACAAAATACTATAGAAAAGCTCCCCAGACAAAGCACTGGGGAACAACTTAGAGCTGTACACACCTACTGCAGTATCTCATATGCATCATGGGGTACAATTTAATCTCTCAAAATTTTATAAATGGCTTTTCTGTCTAATGAGTTGAATTGACCCTAAAGGGAATGACTTTCATAAATAAATGTCATTTTAAGTACCAAAATATTCCAACTGAACCTTAAAGTTGGGTTGCAAGTGCCTGAAAAATTTGGAAGTGGGGTTAAGCAAGATAACTATGTACTCTTATCAGATAACATTCATATAAATTGGATGCAGCCCACAGCTGTTACCCCTCCACCTCCCCTTAAACCAAAAAAGGTTTTCTTGAAAAATAGGAATATCTATTATTAAAAATAGTGGAAATTAGTCCGATAAGAAATTTGTTGTCAGAAGAGTACTGTTCAGAAGGTAGACTGAGGAAGTAGTATAACCCACTGCAGGTTCAGACTCTAATATTTACAAACAAAGGTAAAATATAAATTTTGATTCCCTGCCCTACCACACGATATAAAATATAAGGGGAAAAAAATCTAAACAGCTTTCAAGAATCAAGATGAACAACTGTGATGAACAGAATTAAACCAATAAGCAACTCATACGAAATGCAGAAAGGACTACTGCAATTGCTACAGTGAATCTTCTGCCAAAACCCTGAGTTAAGAGATAGTTTGCTCCATGTTATTGTAGGCCCTGAAATAAAGGTTTGACTCCTCACAGCAAAGACTTAAAGAGCTCCTACTAAAATCTGTGTAAAAAAAGAAAAAGAAAAAGCCCCACCCCCCAACAAACAAACCAACCAACCCACCCCCAAATAAACCTCTCTGAAAATTATTCTGAATACGTAAGAAAATATTTCAGGTTTGCACACTGAGAATCTTGCATTCCAAGATTTCTGGTATTTAAGTATACTTATCCCTTTACGAGGATGGACACCCTAAATCACATATGAAAGAGTTCATGCAACTTTCACACTAACACATCGATAATTCTGTGAGCACGCCTTCTGTCAGCAGGCAAAATATAAAACAAGTTTAAAATAATTTTAATAGAGTTTAATGCCATCATCCCTATCATGAAGTTGTGTAGACTTTGTTATCCTCTGCCCAATTCTTCCCCCTTCAACACGCAGACAGCAACAACCAATCTTTGAAGTAAGCAATTCACATATACATCCAAACATTGTATGTACAGCCAATGCCCTTCAATTGGCACAGGGAGACAGTGTGTGAATAACCTGCAATGATGAAATGTTACTATTTAGGCATTCAAAGTGCCCAATTTTCAAAGGTTTTGGGAGTCCTTGTGTAACTCAAGACTTCTGGTTCTGCTAAAGGTGCAAGGAAAGGACATTTTTTCCCAGTGCATGGTGGGGCACAAATGATATCCGGTACCAGATGATGCATTAGGAGCAACTGAAAGAACAAATATGTGGGAACACAACTGGCAATGCCTGTGATGAAAATTATGCAGGCAAGTGGCATCCAGCTCAAGGAACTATGATGGAGTAAACACAGGTATCAGTGTACCTCTTGACTATCACTAGATGAAAAAAACCCAACTCACTAGGGGGTAGGTATGTGTGTGTGCAGAAACAGATAAGCTATATTTGTAAGAACAGGCATTTAACAGCCAGACATCTGCTATACTCCAGTGGACTGTTTCCTGAAACCAAGAGTTCTACTAATTACCAGAAATGCTCAAAGTTATGCAACATCAGAACTAGCTATAGTTAACATAGTTAACATAAAAATCCTTGAGCTTGACAGCTTATTCATTCAATCAGTTTCTCTTCTGAGGCAGAGAAAACCTGTAGAGTTTAGAAAAAGGATACTGAAACATTGTGAAATTCTGGAAACCCAAGAATTGCCTAATACAGAATTACGTTTGCCTAGCTAGTCATCTGGCTGCCACAAAGTATTTTAAGTGGGCTTCAGGATTTCAGTGCCACATTTTAAAAGCTTATCAAGATTACCCAAACACTGATAGAATGTCCTCTAGCCACCCTCAGGTTTCAACAGCACTAAATCCATTTGGATAACTGCTACATGGTGGTTATTTCCTTATGCCAGAAAAGCCTGGGAAACTTCCTAAATAACCGAAATATATTAAAAAAAGAGAGAGATCTGTTTTAACAGTGAGATCATTAAGTACAGACTCTATCTAAGACTGCAAGCCTTTGTGAAAGAGTACTAGAAGACCAATATATTTAAAAGAATGTCACCTTCACGGCAAGTGTACAGGGACTCAAAAGATGATCCCTAAGGAACAGACAAGATCCCACAGGAGACCTAATTCATAAATGGGGAGACATACCCAGAACAATGCCTTCAGGAATCCATAAGTAGTAAGATGTGAGAACAAAGAGGACAGCAGATAATTGATTTTACCATGCAAAGCCTTCATCCCTCTGCTCCAAGAAATACCTCTAAGATAACTGTGGTTGATGCACCAGAGAATAAAAATCTGATTGACACACACATTCATCTAGCTAGCAACAGAACCTGGGGTGGCTTTGTCCAAACTGAGGTACTCTGTCTGAGACTAAGACTACCTCAATGTGAACTGCTACCTAGTGAACTGCCATCAGCCTAACAATACAAAACTAGGGCATTTCAAATTCAGCATGACCTGGCTGAGTAGGGACATAAAGAATCAATCCTAACAACCAGAACAGACTATGGGCACTGGAAGTTGTCTTCTCAAGACCATGCAGCTCAAGCTCAAGGAGGCAAGTGAATGGTTTATTGAGGACTTCCTAGCCAACCTGTTCTGGGACAAAACCATATCAGAGATCTTCGAAGTTGCTAAGCAGGGGCTGATTTCAGTCATAGGACACCTGCAAGCTTCAGAGTCAGGGGCATGCTATGCAAATGCATATGCTATGCATATCCATGCATGCTATGCTATGCATGTCCTACGTTTTAGAGCTTAACTGGCGTTCATACTTAATTTTGACTCTCATATATGCAGGAAAAAAAAGGAAAGGGCATAGCTCTTGCTGGTGGCATGAAGCTGAAAACAGACATTCAGTGAAAGCATCAAAAATTTAACATAAAATGAAGACAACCACACTACAAGCAGTATCCAACAGGGGAGCATACAAATTTAACAGAGCTGAAATGAACTGAAGTGACATTGGACCATGGCTCTATTATACTTCACACCAAGTGAGAGGAAGGGAAGATCTAGAGCATGCTCTTTGTTTATAATGCAAAGGAAGTTTGCAATCTTGAAAAATTAATAGTACATTAATATACTTACTGTGGACTCTTGGTAGCACTCCAAACAATACACAATTTATATCAGTATGACTTAATCACTGATACGAACAAATACAATCTCTTAGGAATGTTTATAAGCTAAAATTACACTATGACTGTATTTACCCAACTCTGTGGTCAGGGACAGCTGTCAGAAATTTGTAGATAGCCTCTTGCTTAATCGTTTCATGGTATTTCCCTCGCAAGTGATTTGCAGCCAAAGAGAGTAAACTATAAATCTGGAAGAGCCAAAATGAATTAATTATTATTTAAACTCAAAATGCATAAAGAAATACACAGGAGTAAGACTACAAAGAGTTCCACCATAAATTACTTCTTACAGGGAACATGAAAAATCTGCCATTTCTTCTCTAAAGCTTACAACTACAACGAGGAGTTAAGATCAAGCCCACAGAGTTTATCAAGAGCATTTCTGAATTAACCAAATTCCAGCACAACAATGAACTGATGCAGAGCAAAACAGTATATATAAGGTAGTCTAAAAAAGTTAGCATCTGTCACCACAGAAGCAGCAATACACCAACATACTCATTTTTGTGATTTGTAGACAAGAGTTCTACATACAGGAGGGAATAAGTTGTCTAAAGAGCATAAGGCATGTGGCTATTTGAACGTCTCCATTTCCAGTGCATATATGGACCCAACATTTAGCAATTTACAACTGAATATCTAAGTTAACTATATCTGACACACAGGGATTCTTTGAACTGATTAAAGCAGCAAGCCTTCTGCCAGACATCACTATGCATCAGTGATGGATTCCAGAAACTGAATTGCTCCTGTATGAGTTTTGAGATAGTTACTAGGAAATCCAGCAAAACAAGTAGAACCTCAATAAACCTAAAGGAGTGGTGAAACCACTTTCCTGAAATTCATGTGAATAGCCAGTTTTATATACACATACACATATATGCATGTGTGGTGCATTGATCCTGGCTGACAAATAAGCCCCTACCCAGTCACTCACTCACCCTCCCCCTGCAGGATGGGGGAGAATCTAAAGAGTAAAAGTGAGAAAAAATTCATGGGTTGAGATACACACAGTTCAATAAATGAAGGGATAAAAACCCCCAAAACCTAAGTGATGCAAAGGTAATCACTCACGACCTCCCACCAGTAGACAAATGCCCATTCAGTTCTTCTGGGAAGAAGTCTCCCAACAATTTCATTGCTGAGTATGATGTTATATGGTATGAAGTATCCTTTGGGTCAGTTGGGGTCAACTGTCCTGGCTGTGCCCCCTCCCAAACTCTTGCTCACCCCCAGCCTACTTTGCTGGGGGTGGGGAGAAGAGTGAGAAACAGAAAAGGCCTTGATTCTGCACAAGCACTGCTCAGCAATACTGGTGGTGTTACCAACACTGTTTTGGTCACAAGTCTAAAATACAGCACCATGCAGGCTGTTGGGAAGAAAAATAACTTTATCCCAGCCAAAACCAGAATAATATGTAAGAATATCTCCCCTCCCAGATACAGTTTCTGCAGACATAGTCTATGTGACAACCCAAGGGGCTATCAACAGCCTGAAGAGCAGACCCCCAAGCTGGAAGAAGCTCATGACCACTGAGTATCTCAATACCATCCAAAGACTTTGCAGTAACTGTGTGAAAGTTAACGCTTCACAGGTCAAAAGGCAAGACCCACCTCTCGAGTGTGAGGAGCCTGCATTCCCTCCTTGTCAGACAAAGTCATGTTATAAGATTATATGGCTGTAGCCTGCTGAACAAGTAATTTATCAAAGGCAGAAAGCATTTGTAGCCCTTTTCAGTAACCTGAGCTAACAGATCACTGAGCCTCAGACACTGATCTCGCTAGCCTACACTGACAGCTTTGTGCATAGTTATCATTTTTGCTGCTGAGAAAGAAAAGAAAGAAAGAAAGAAAGAAAGAAAGAAAGAAAGAAAGAAAGAAAGAAAGAAAGAAAGAAAGAAAGAAAGAAAGAAAGAAAGAAAAGTGAATCGCAATTCATATAAATTTTTGAAGAGCCACTGTAAAAAGGCACACCATTGGTACAAGCAACTCAAAGCAAAATACACAGAAATCTGGTCTGATTGATCCACCGTGCATCATTTGGTAACAGCAGTAAATAGATTTATTTTAGGAGAATATGTTGACTTGAGCATCTCTTTCTCTACTTTTTTTTTTTTTTTTTAAACAATTTTACACCTTCTTCCCTCCCAAGGATGGGTTTTGAAGATGGCCAGTACCAACGCCCTGGCTTTTTAGCTTTAGTCTTTTCACTTCTAAATTCAGTCAGAAGCTATACGCTGCAAATTAGTTTGATGTCCGCATTCTCTCACATGCTTTGGCAGACAGAAAAACACCAAAACATTATTTTTCTACTTCTTGTACCAACACTACTAACATTAACAATCCCTTGTTCNAAGCATTCCCAAAACATTATAGCACTATAGCACTTCAAGTCCCATGAAAAGTTGGGACACAACAGAAAATAGTAGGTATACATGTAATAGCACAAGTACTCAACTAAATGCTATAATTTAGTTAATAAAGTAATACTTTTACAGAAAATACAATTAATGAACAGATTTTTGAGGCAAAACACAGAACTTGCATTTCAAAGAGAAATGAAATTAAATACCTCTGAATGTTTATTGATTTTCGCTAGCTCTGCTGCTGTTTTCTCATCCTTAGTCTGTAGATTTTTGTCAGCTCCCAGCTCAAGCAACTTAAAAATTACACTTTTATGTCCATGCTGTGCTGCCCATATTAATGCCTGCAAAGAGCAATTTCGTTTTACCAAGTTTATACATGGAGCAAAAAAGAACAGAGGTTCAATCAATAATGCAACCTTCACAAGTTCTTACATGGCAGAATCTGGAGACAAAGACAAGTAATGCAAAACATCTCAAAGTGGTGTTAAAGCAGAAGAATATACCAATGAGTATTTCTAGGGAAGCTGTACTTAGAAACAAGTTTGCGGGTTCTTGCTTTTTAAAATTTTTATCATTTATTACAATACACAGAACTAAATCACTTACTGAATATCCATTTTCATCTTGGGCGTTTATGTGTGAACCATGAGCAACAAGAAGAGCAACAACCTGAGGATAGCCTTTTCTTGCTGCATACATCAGTGGAGTCATTTGTCTCCTGAGCGAAAAGGGGATGGGTCAAAAAAATTATTTCAAGATATCAAAATCCAACTGCATTACCAAGTAGAACACCTCAATTCTGTAAAGATTCTTTGTTCTACAGAAGAACTAAGCAGAGGATGAAAGCCCAAGATACCACATTCATGCTTCAGCACAAGGGTCAACTTAACGGAACGTACAGGTTCAGCAACTCATTTATGTCCAGTTAGCAATTTTTAAATATTTTAAGAGTTGGCATTTATTTCCTGATTTAAATGAATTCAAGTAGTCAACTGTTGTTCTTCACAAGAAGGAAATTCAGAAGAAGCTAAACAAGTCTATTCCAGGAGTTTAGAATACAGACTTATAATACTTCTGGGAGAAAAAATTAAAAAATATCAATCTTTTATCACCTCCAAACTCAAGTAGTGCATTAAAACACAAATAACCTTAACACATGCCAGTTACGAAACACTTGGTGTTTTAGCTTGGTGACTAAACTGTCTCTGTTTTGGCTCTGAATTACACAAAACCAGTTTTTAAAGACCATCCCCGCTGCTGCTACCACAGACCCAGTGGCAGGCCTCTCATTTAGCACATGGACCAGCTACACAAGAAGGGAATGGGCATAACTATAGATCACAGTTTTCACTCCTAAGAGCAGAGAATATAAAAAATCACCTGTTTTTTCCCCCTCAATTAAAAAAAAAAAAGTGGCGGAGACTTTCATTTTTTACTTCAAAAATTATTTTTAAAAGACACAGTTAAAGTGACAAATTCTACATACAGTTTAATTTAAATCCAAAGTTCTGAAAAGAAATATGCAGTTTTGTGGAGGGCAAGCTGTAAATCACAACTGAGTATTTGAGAGGAAAAAGACTAAGAACAACAACTATGTACATACTTTGCAAAACCCTCTCTGGTAAAAACAATGTAAGCAAAAGAATCACAGGTCACACAACTCTTGCTGGTGTGCCCAGGCGCACTGCAATCGCACAGCGTGCACACATATTTTCAACATTCGGACCTGTCCCAGTGCCCCCTGCCCTGAGTATGCCTGAGAGGAGTGTTCAGAGAATTACATACAAATACCACACAGAAAATCTGAACTTTTCAAGTACTAAAATTAAATGCACATCAAAATATTTCTGTCCTTTATCCCATTTTCGTTTTCTGTTCCCAGAAGTGTATGTGTGGATACTTTCTCTCCTACATATATTACGACTGCTTACAATTGCTGAAGAAGTAAGTACTTACAGACACCACCTTTCCCATTATTCTGCTTCTTTTTTTATATCCCCAAACCATTATAACAACAGTCTATTGATCTTATGCTTCTACTGAGACACTTACAAGACAAAGCCATTGTGAATTGCTCTGAATTTTTTGAGAGAAAAAAAAAATTGCTCAAAAGGTTCTGTTAGAAAAGTATCTTTCCAGATGCTGGACACTTATTCTTTGGTGGAATAAGATTGCAGAATTAAAAAAAAAACGCAGTATTGGAGGACAAAGATGTGGAGTTTCTGGTCGTGATGAAGTAATCATATTTAAATTAAAGTATTTTACCAGTGATGTTCAATTAAAGTTTACTCTATCTTAAAATGCAATATTTTTTCCTGAAAAACTATCACGTATTGCTTTTAATGTGCAGCGCTATGTCTAAAATCTGCTGTCAGAATATTATTCTATTATGTTAGGATATACTTGAGGGGAGGATCGCTCATTCCAGTATTGTTTCTTATTATTCAGTTCAATATTGACCACTAGAGGGACCCTGAAAAGCATACGTATACCAAAGCAGCTATCTTAATAATACAGACTTTCTGCCTCCTTCCAGAGTATTGCTAGAACTAAGGCTTTGTTCATGTTTCCTTGTTATTGCTCATTCACAAAAGGATAACATTTTGTCTTATGCAAACACAGTCAAAAGTGCAATGAAAAAAATCCAGTAATATTACAAGTCTGAAAGAGCCTTATGATAGGGGGGGAAAAAGTCAATTACTTGGAGATAAGCAAAATGAAAGGCAACCAGGACTTCAAGACACAGAGCCAGTAAGAGAAAGGAACTTGTTAATGGCATGAAAAGACCTGCATCAGTCTAGAACTAATTCAATTTAGTCCATCAACACTCCAAAAGCAGAAGTTCTGACTGAACTTAAGGAGAGATTTTTACCATGGGGCACAGTCAATCAGTGGAACTGGTTGCTCAGAGAAGTCATGTAGTCTCCATCTTTGGCAGGTTTCAAGACCAGATGGCAACCTAGCCCAGTGTCATAGCAGAGGTGGCTTTAAGGAAGAAATTGGACTAGAGACCTCATCAGGTCCCTTCTCACCGGAATTACCCTGTGATCCTATGAAGATTACTAGAAAAACAGAGAAAAAGACTCTACTATTTGCCCCTGTAACTGAACAACTAAATGATGAGATACAGATACATATATATAGAGACATACAGAGATATCTATAGATATCTATATTTTAAAGAATGAACAGAAGTTGATTACAACCTACTAATTTGTAGCAACAGAAATCAGACCTGGCACCCCAATATGGACATTCACTCCCACTCTTACTTCTATTCAGTGGCAGGTAGCCTTTGACAGACTTTCCATGCTATCACCTTTAAAGTATTTACATCTGACTGCAAAATCAGTCCATTCATGCTTGTTTTCATTTTCATTTCTTCTGCTCTCAATCATTTTCTCTTTTTTTTTTCAAACTTGCACACTGCTACTACCTCACAATTACCTTCTGCTATTTCAAAGGAAAAATACTGAACAAATGTCCAGAGGCTACAGAACAGTCTTTTCTCCCAGGAACATCATGTAGTGGTTACAACTGTACAGTACTGCATACATGGAATCTGAAATCAAGGCAACAACTCAACAACATTAAAGCCACTGAAAAAAATTCTCCATTTTTAAGTGAAATCTGATAAAAATGACATTTAAAAGGTCCACCAACATGAATAAACAATTAGTACTTAAAGCATTCAATTTTAATGTTCAAATTTTAATTTCAGAAGCTACAGGCTGTTTCAGGACAGAAATGTATATAGTGCTGCATAAACTTGCAATTGCATTTATGCACCACTGTATATAAGGGGGTACCGTTTACTGTCTTGGACGCATGCTGCACAGGCACCACCTCAGAAAGCAAGGTCCATTCACGTGTAGGTCCACAAGAGGGAGACTGGAGCATTAGGGAAAACAATTCTTGTCTTCCTAACCCTGCAAAGAACGATGGCAAATACAACAGCAAGCTTTAAGATGCCAAATCCACTGTTTCTTACTAAAGTTGAAGAGAAATTAAATGTGTTAAATGCACATCTTACTGCAATCTAAAAATGTACACAGAAAGCACAGTGATACCATCCAGACAAAAGATCTGAAAAATCCTTTTGTCATTTTGAGGAACCATGCAGACATTTGCATTTCAGCAATCTGGCTTGCAGATCACCTTCTTGTCCAAACACCTGCAAAGTCCTTTTGTATGACACAATTTGCCACATGACATTTGCCCATATTGAACATAATACTCAAGTGACAGTCAAGGTAGGAGACTCCTCTACCTTCCTGAAGGAGAGCTTTTTAGGAGAATGGAACATACAGGCCTAATAAGAAGGTTGGGCTGAAAAGGTGACAGCTTAAGCTTTCAGGTTCCCTAGTTTTAGGCTTCATTTCAAATTGCCAGTTCTTGTACATTTCTGCTTCTGAACTCTGTTTACATGATTGTTTTAAAATTAAAAAAAAAGGCACCTGTGTAAGTTCTACATCACACAGAGGTAGGAAGATATAAGCGCTACAAAGTTATCTTCATATGACTAGAAAAATACAAAGGATGTGATTATAAAAGGGATTAGCATAAAAATTAACAATGCGCAATGTGGATGGCAGAACTCTATGCTATGACATTCCCAATTATCCTTCCCTGTCCTTCTACATCCTTACTCCACCACATTTTTACAAGCAAGCTGATTTAGCTAAAAGCATGCACACTTTGACATAAAGTAGCAAAACAAAAGTTAGCCATAACCAGAAACTTCTCAGATTGTTTTCAACTTTACTTTCAAAGTGGGGGTAAAGTCTGCGGTCAAGAAATTCAGCACATGCATGTGAAATTTACTCCACCTTTCTAATGAAAGGGCAATTCTCTGTCATGTAAAAAACCCAAACCAATTCTGTGCAAATAACCCATGATCAGGGTAAGCTAGTGGCAATGACAGAAAGTTTAATATACTTGTGATAGAATGTTGCTGATATAATGCTAATGGATTTCAGTGCAGGTTTTGTTTCTATTTTACACAAAAGCTGCTCAGATGACATTCCAAGACACCACAGTACATTGTCAGAATGCCTCTGTTAAAAATAACATCTAATGTTGCTACTGTCCCCAAGTATTTTACACTTTTGCCCAGAAACTGTGATCAACAATTGTAAGCCTGTCAGTACCATGGTACAGTCAACACTAGCTAGGAAAAGTACAGTCATCTAGTTTGGCATCTAGATTTCTTCCCCTATCAAAAGACATGATGAACAAGACTCAACACTTACATTCAAAAGCCACTCTTCCAAACTTACAGAACTCACACATTTACCATGCTTTTGACTTCTCCCTAACTTGGATAAGAGGAAGGAAGAGATGTCTGGACATAGCCTAGATGAACACAGTACTTTGGTAAATGTAATTTTGCATCTGATTTTGTTATATTTAGTCTCTCAGTCCTGATGTTTGACCAACATAATAAAATAAGTCTTTCTGTCCTAAGTTCATAATGCTAGAATAAAAAATTCTCTGAAAGGCATGAAGTATAATAGAGCATAACATCATAGGTATTTTCCATTCTGAAGTGGATCAAAGACCTTGACTCAATCAATACTGAGGGACTGAGTGCACCCTCAGCAAGTCTGCCAACGACACCAAGCCGTGTGGAGCAGTCGACATGCCGCAGGGAAGGGATGCCATCCAGAAGGGCCTGGACAAGGCTGGAGAGGTGGGCCCATGCCAACCTCATGAAGTTTAACAAGGCCAAGTGCAAGGTCCTGCACATGGGACAGGGCAATCCCATGCACAAATACAGGCTGGGCGGAGAATGGATTGAGAGCAGCCCTGAGTAAGACTTGGGGGTGTTGGTTGATGAAAAGTTCAACATAAGCCAGCAATGCGCGGTTGCAGCCCAGAAGGCCAACAGCATCCTGGGCTGCATCAAAAGAAATGTGGCCAGCAGGTCAAGGGAGGTGATTCTCCCCCTGTACTCTGCTCTGGTTGAGACTCCACCTGGAGTACTGCGTCCAGCTCTGGAGCCCCCAACATAAGAAGGACATGGACCTGTTGAAGCAAGTCCAGAGGAGGGCCACAAAGATGACCAGAAGGCTGGAGCACCTCTCCTATGAAGACAGGCAGAGAGAGTTGGGGTTGCTCAGCCTAGAGAAGGGGAGACTCTGGGAAGACCTTATAGCAACTTTCCAGTATCTGAAGGGGGACTACAGGAAAGCTGGAGAGGGACTTTTTACAAGGGCATGTAGTGATAGGACAAGGGGGAATAGCTTCAAACTGGAAGAAGGCAGATTTAGAATATATATTAGGAAGAAATTTTTCACTCAGAGTGGTGAGACACTGGAACAGGTCTCTCTGGAACAGAGAATTTGTGGAAGCTCCATCCCTGGAGGTGTTTAAGGCCAGGCTGGATGGGGCTTTGACCAACCTGGTCTAGTGGAAGGTATCCCTGGCCATGGCAGGCGAGTTGGAACTAGACGATCTTTAAGGTGCCTTCCAACCTAAACCATTCTATGATTCTATGAATATTAAATACCCTGATTTTCTTGTCCCAGCCATAAAATGCACTGTAGTGCATTAACTTTTCTCAGGCTACTTACCTTTACTGAAATCTATTGTTTGTCATTTGGCATGGTTAACTATCACACAATGATAATGTCAAGGTCTTTGAAATTATTATGCGGCAGTGCAGACTTACCACCTTATCAGTAGCAATAAATATCCTGCTAAAATTGAGGTGTTACACAACTGCCTTATTCTGACTACACAACCTGAAGGGAGACCCACCTTGTGAACTGGGGAATACTCCCATGAAAATTTCCCACTTCCATGATCATCTTCTCAAGAGGGCAAAATACACCGAACCTTTCATCATAAAACCATTTTTGATACTCCTCAAAACTGCTCTGAATGTAAGCATAAGTGAATATGTAGGCAACTTAATACCAGACCTGAGCAGTGATTATATTTTCACGTATAGGCATTCATGTACATGACAGTATGCTTCAAGGTCAACTTTTAATCTGTACAATGCCAAAAGACAGACAAAGGTCTAGTTCTTATAATACTGATCCTAAAAAAAGAAAAAATAAAAGATCTTCTGAAGACTTTTCTCTAAATATACACAAAACTCATAACCATTTTAGAGCAGAAACACTTGGTCATTGACCAGGACTCACCTGTGTCAGAAATTTTAAGAGAGAGGGAAAAAAAGCCACAAAAGCAAAATCAAACCTCCACATATCCCATACAGAACAAGAGACAAAGAGCTTATGTCAAAATAAAGGAGGTTTCAGTCATTCACCTATTTCTACCTTCTTCTAACAAAGAGCTATCAGCATGAAACATCAACTCAAAACACTCTCCTCACCTGCAAAGCCATTAGGTTTCTCTTACTCTATGTAAACAATAACTTGGACAATGTCATCACTAAAATCCATATTTACTAAACAACCTATAACATGTAATCCTAGCAGCAGTAATTTAGTTATCAGTTGGTCATGCCTTTTCCTTCTGCCTAAAACAAAATCACAGCTTAACGTTAATAAAACCATTGTACCTTTAAGGAAGTACTGCAGGTTAAAAGAGGCTTAAAAAAAAAAAAAAAAAAGACTAAATATTTTGAGGCCTTACAAAAGGATAAAGTATATAATTTACATTTTGGAGCAAGACAGAGGTGAATGATACAAGACAAGCAGGACAAATCTGTCAAGGTAGGATTTACTTAAGTGAAGCACTCGGGCTATAGTAGCTCTACAAAGACTATACAGACGTTTTCTTGTTTCACCTAGCCATTACTTTACTTCTTGTTTGTCTTTCAAAACTCTTCAGTTAGCACTTATGCTTTGATAAACTACATTCACATCAACAAAACTGATTTTACAGCCATCAGTATTCAGTTTCCAATTTTGATTTAGCAAAAATATCAGAAGTTACTCTACTGAATACTTTCTCCTCAGTACTCTATCCTATGGTAAAGGAACCATCTACCTGCCCACTCCTAAACCCACCTTCTTTCTTAGGCTTCATTTCAAAAATCAGTTTATTTCTCAGTAGTTCTTCCCCGTCCCATGCACACTTCATGAATTAGACCAAAAAAAAAAAACCACAAAGCAAGTTTTGTGTATCACCTTCAGATGACATGAAATAATAAAAAAAAAAAAAGCCTACTGGCTGCCCTGACAGCACAACAAAGTAAGGATAAATACCAAACTCTACCCTACATGAAAGTTAAATATTCTGCTTTGCATTCACACACATTCCAGTTGTTGGTGGACAAAAGAGAAGCTTCCTAAAATCATTCCAGTTCTTATGTGCTGAGACAGCCAAATAATGTGAACCTTCGTTCTTAACACCTGTGGTGAGCTGATCACACAGGAAGTATTCACAATAATCTCAACTCACTGACAGTTCTGATGCCCTCCTACAGAACATCCTGCTTGCGCTAATGAAATGGGTGAAGTGGTACTGCAATGCCACACAGAGGGTCTGTTTTGATCCCTTATCTTCACAGAAGCTGGTTTATGCATTTCATCCCTCTGAGAACACAGTGGAAGAAGCCCAGGAGAAGCAGCAGCTGCTACCTGAGCAGTTCTAACAACAGACTGGTATGCACAAATGTTAAATACTGGAAAGGAATAAAGGCAGCACAGAGATTTTGGTAAAATCCAGACCTTGTCTTCTAACTTCTACTTTTGTTTGCTACAAGTATGACATTTCTAAATGTCACTTAATTTATCTTTTCATTTGAGAAAGACTACTATTGCAAAAGTGAAAAACACACAACTGGGCACTGTATCTGATATATGCAAGCTTAACTAATATGTTAGCACAAGGTCTTAGGAAACAAAGAGGTAGCAAATAAATATTTGTATATAAAGACCAACTATGCATAACATACTCTAACTTTATAAATAAAGTTTTGCCCTTAAAATTCCCATCTCTTGTGTCAGAATCCAAACTTTTTTTTTTTCCCCCCAAAGTTTAGCCAAAGGCCTTTCCAAATGTAGATCTGCAGCTTTGCACTCTGACTTACATTTTCAAACACCCAGGACAAAGTTTAACAATGCAAAGACTTCCCCCATTTTTAAAATCAGGATGTTTATCCTAAAATCCAGCTATCTGACAGCAACAATATGTAATTGTTTCAGAGTCTGTAGCCTTCTCCTCGTTCATGAAGGATTTTTAGCCTCTCTGATAAGAATAAATGAATGGCATTTAAATTTGGCACCAGACATCAGTGGCACTTCAGCACAACTATGTTTCCTTCTTGTCTATCAGTACTATGCTCACAGTGAGGTTCAGGGCCCAGAGTAATTGGATTCAACTAATGAGAAACAACAGGCCTCCAATTCTGTTCTTTTCAGAGGGCTACAGGGTCCACATATCTCATGTAATGTGGTGAAAGAGCTGTGGTATAAAAAATAAATTTCAGTTAGTTGAAAAACAAGCAGTTTCAATTTGACCCAAACAATATATTTTTTTTTTTTCTCCAGCAGAGGGAGGACAATTTATCTTGGGTCAGCCCAGAATTTCTTTCTTTTTGATGCAAAATGAAACATTGCAACAGGCTATGCAACTACAGACATGTCACAATGTGCTGCTTCAGACTGCAGAGACACAAAGTAGTAATTCAACAAACAAGCTGTTACTTGTTTTTAAAAGGAGATTAGATCTCCTTTCAATCTGGATTATTCCAGATTGTACTGGAGTAAATGTATTTTATCTACACAAAAGTTTTCTTTTTCCATGGGAGGCTGTCTGTGAAAGGAATATTGCTAGATACCCACAAAAGGCTCAAAAGGAGGACAAGAATTTAAATTAAAAAATAACTGATTTAACTTACATCTTTATACAGAAGAGGCAATACGATTTGGGAAAGGCAGAGGAAGTATTTCATGCCCTTATACTGCAGCCAACTGAAATATTAAGATTAGTTTTTATCCTAAATTTGCATCTTGTTCAGCTGAGGAACTTACTTAAATTTGATAAAACTGATCATAGTCTTATTTACTCAGACGAATGACTACACTAGGAGAAACAACATCTGGACACTGATCTTTCCTTATACAGACAGCAGTGAAATTACAAAAACCTAATAAAGTACATGTCATCTTAACCAACAACAGCTATGTTTATTAAGAAGTCTCTGTATACTAACATTAAATTTTATGCTCTATTCACAGACATGGGTTTTTTTTGTACCTGCAAGTAAAGTTAGGGTCAGCATTCCTTGATAGAAGCAGTTCTACAGTCTTCAAGATGTTTTCCTCTGAAGCATGCGCAGTACATGCTGCCATCAGCACAGTGTACTTATCTGTTTTGAAACTTGCAGTTAGAGAATTACATATGCAAATGTAAATACCATGCTAATCCAGAAGTTCCTTTAAAAGCCTTTACATTTGCTAGAGTTGTTAATTGGGTTTTGATACTCTTAAGATAGTTAGAAAAGGATAAGAAACTAGTTTTCCTTCCAGTGAAAGTCGTGAATTATCAGGTAAGACAAAGGCATCTGAGAAGAGAAGACACTCAGAAGAGAGTAAATGGCAGTAGTAAAGCATCTATTCCTACTGAAGTTTAGGATACTTCTTAGGTACCCCAAAAAACACAGTAGGAGCTTAACTATAGATGCTTGTTTCTCAAATCTTGTTCCACACCAGTAGATTCACTTGCTGTTCCTCCCCACCTCTCCCCAAAATGCAGTCAAGGGAAGAAACAGCTTACAGGAAGTTAACTGCAGTGGATAAAAAAAAGTGCATGAAATGTATGATAAACACATAGCAACATCAATTTAGGGAAAACAGAGGCCCATACAAAGGACAGTTGAAGTAACAAGGCTTAAGGAGAAGGAAGTAAGTTTACTAGTGGCAGGAAAAGGATTAAAAGTATGGGTTTAGATGTGGATTTAAAGTACATCTGTACAGTCCATAAAGATTCATCAGGAGGAACCAGCATATTTCATCCAGTTCTGAAGCCAGCTGGGTGTTTCATGCCACCTTGGCTCAGAAATCAGACTGTACACCACTGCTGTTTGCCCACAGAACAGGGGAGATCTCTTTCCCGTGGTTCTCCAAGAGAGATGTGGGAAGCATTGCACCTCAACGACCTTAGCAAGTTACTTGACCCTAGAGTTAAGTAGAAGAGTGCCATTTGAATAACTGCCCATTTTGCTTATTGCACAAACTTGTTCACAAGTTCAAACATGTCTTTAACAATTTGTTTTAACAAATATAATTTTAGCTGTACCTACTTCAGACCATACCATGAAGTGTTACAACATATTTTCTAACATTCTTGTAGAAATTTTAAGACCGTGTATATATTAACACCTTTATTCTTCAACTGAGGTCAGATTTTATTATATTTAAACATGAGAAGTTTCTCATGTACTTTAATCCTTTCTGGTCTACTTTCCTTATTTCTCACCACTTCTTGTACCCCACCCCTCCAACCAAAGACCTTAGTTTTGCATATAAATTCATATGTTTTTTTAATACACCATCTTTTAATTTTCAACTACTTCACATAGAATTTCTAACACATATCAATCAGTATGTTAAATGAAAAATTAAATTTCAGAGAGTCACTTAAACTCCCAAACAGTAAGCAATTAACATTTCAGTAAATTACTTGATACACTGACAGATTTTTACTCGAAATGTTTAACCTGGTTATCAATAATAACATGAACAGAAAGATGGCATGACTTTGAACAAAGGTAGGGATAAGTGCCGTTAATCTGGGAATGATATTTAGGAGGAACCTGTAGTTATACTTGTATTCAGTAATTCAAGCAGTGATAAAGAGTGGGAAATTCGTTTCTGTTAGCCTACCTATAGCTTATATATGTGATCAAGAGAAGGGGAAGAAACACCTTAGTATTCTCAGGTTTCTGTTTTGCTGAGAAAAACTGGTAAGAGACAGCAAAAAAGATTAGTTTATCTTCAGCCCAGCTGAAAAACCCAGAAGAGCCAGTGAATGTACTCCTCAAAGATGCTGCGTTCTGATCCCACCATACAGTGAATGCTTCATTAGTTCCTTGTTCTTCATGACTACTGAAAAGGGTAAACTTAAGTAACCAATTACAAAGAATGACAGTGATTAACACTATAGCTATTATTAGGATTATAAGCATTATAGGATAATTAGTACAGGATCACCTATGTGATTGCACTCTGATGTAAAAAAAGCAGCAGGACTGGTGACATTTAATACCACTTTAGGATGGCACAGCTTTACTAAACACATGTGGCCTGACGTGAATCAAAGACTTGCAAGACCGCTCCTGGCTGGACAGCACTCTGCTGTGCGTATGCCCTAACTACTGTTTCCCTACACAGACTAACAGGGAAACAAGCTGAGAAACCTGATCCTAGCAAGGTGCCGCTTAGGGCAAACACAGTTGGTCACACACTGAAAAAATGCCATGCAAGTTGGTTAACTGGTCAGCTGAAACTGCTGCCCATAGCAGTTTCTGCCCGTTTTATAGCTCTCTGTAGCCATAAACAAGGAACAGGTATTAGTTGTAGGCAGCCACATGGAAGTTCTCTGAGGTTGGCTACAAGGACGGTAATTTGAAGGCATGATTGCTTTTGGTGCCGGCAATCTACTCTGATCAGCTGCTAAGAAGTTCAAGAAAATTTTCAGAGCCAGATTTGTACCATCTGCATTTCAGTCTACTACTATTACAAATACCGGCAAGTTACTGGAAAATATGATCACTGCTTTTATGTACTTAGCAGTATCGTGTATCGCATCAGTTTCTTCTGTATTGCAATGTTTTTTCTTGAACTTGGATAAATCTTTCAACACAATGAAAGAGAAGGAAAATAACCACAGTTTAAGTAGGAAAAAGATATTACTAAGCCATAAAAATTGACAGAGGAACTGATATCACTTAGAAGCTCCACTGAACTCTTGCAGAAGAAGGTGATCTAGCAACACAGTGAAGAACAATTTTCACTTAATAGAAAAATTGTGCTCTAGTTTTAGAAAGGTCCACATTAGTTTCCCACAAATTCGAAAGCTATTCCTGTCTTTTTTTTGGATTCTAGCTGCTTTCTGCATGTAAATACTTCATAACAGGATCAAACAAAGGAAGTTTTAACTCTACAACTTTATCCAAGAATTCCTGAACAAGTATTTCCAAACACCTATTTTTAAAAAAAGGGGATTACTGGGGATTGGGAGGTACGGGGGAAAGACAGAATGAGAGAGAAAGGACAAGAAAACCCATCAACTAATTCCAGATCAGTTCCAAGAACATAGTTCTTACTTTAAAACTGCTACTTTCACTTCAAAACTGTGAAAGCCAGACCAGGTCCCAGTTCCATTGTAAACTTTGATTTTCTCCCTATATATGTAAAAGAGAATAAGGATAGGACAATGTCTGGTACTGATCATTGCTGGCCAGTATTTTTCATCCACATCTTACCTATTTCAAAACATGCATTAGCACCTCTGTCCAGAAGAAGACGCACTACTGCAAAATCAGCCACACTGGCAGCACACATCAGGGGAGTCCATCCAAACTGAAAACTAGATTCTATGCTTATACCTGTCAAAATTTAAGACACTGAAATTATAAAACTGCACCACAATAAAAATGCATTTTATAAACCTTGCTCTTAGTATGTATCGTTACAAAGGTTACACACTATTTGCGTTTAGTCCTAGGGAGAGAAGTCTCTTATACCATTTTCATTTTTTTAATACAGCTTTATCTAGAATACTAGAAAACAACTTTTAGAACCAACACCAATGAATCCAAGAAGTGCCACAGAAAGACTACATTTAATAATAATAAAAAAGTAATATATTCAGCTGCAAAAACAATTTCAGAAAAGTGCACAGAATCTTTGTTTTCTCCACTTATGTGCAATACCTTTCCTCAATCAAAATGAATAATTTTGATTCTTGCTAAGCCAAGCGGACTGCTTTGGAAGCAACTTACTTGTCAGGCTCTTAAGATCATATTGACTAGGGTTTTCCTGCTTCACAGCTCCTCGTCTTGCAAGACAGTTAACTTGCAGATACCACTTTTGCGTTCAGTACGAACAAAATATTATCTCAACAGGAGGAAGAAATAGAAGATTATGCAAGATTCAGTCACAATCACCAGATTTGTTTGTTGCTCTTTATAATAGTCATATGTTCTTTTGTGTCTAGAAGTAAGCTTGCCAGAGATCCCTCCCAAATTCCAATCCCAAAGCACCAGACTGAGATACTTATTTGACAACTTTCAAATAAAAATCTCTATACATTTTTGCAATAAGAGGAATCATCTTTCCTTCAATCCTTTCTCAAATATTACTTCCTCTATTACTTCTCTGACAGTTTCCATCAGCTTGTTCCATACTAGTGCAACAGTGATTACGGGTAATCAAAAATACTTCTTTACAAGAGACAGCTCTGAAAAAAAAACCCAAAACCGTCCTAAGAAATTTGTGACAGTCGAGCTACATGCATACTTTCTCATGCAAAATGTGTATTTACATTCCCTCCCTTGGTAGTTTGTCAAAGATGTGCTTAGTGTAGCAACATAAAGCCATTAAAGCTGAGGGAGTAACAGGTCGCTGCTCTGGGATTGATTCTTCAACTGTTTAAGATCACTGGAGTCGCAGAAGAGATCAGTAAAGAGGTAACATTCAATGAAAGCCAGGTGTTGAAGCACTAACACCTGCAAGCCACAGAATTGATGATCATCTTAGTAATTCATACATACTAGCTGCATCCTTAATGTCACAGCATGCCAGTCTGTCTGCAATAAACAAAACATTTCATTAAAGCCCACAGCCAAAGTTCTACAAAGGGAAGCCAGGAAGCATCCCTTCGCAATCATATCTGAACTTCCTTGTAGACAAGTCACTTCAAGAATTTAGAAAGTCTGATATCCAACAGCCCACTGAAGTAACACTAGTAGGAAAGGAATACCAGAAAGCTGGCACTCTGTCAGCCTTAAGAAGTCCCCTTTCCTCTTAAGAAGAAAAGCAGTCCATGTAACTAGAGCTCCCATCTAGAGCTCTTTATTTTAATACATATCTGAACAATAGTGACAAAAGATCTACTTGGCAGGCATATAGAGACTTATTAAAACTCTTGAGAAGTCAGGTTCCTCCTGTTTTCTTTACACATTTAGCAGACAGCATCTGCCACGATGTTGGCACTTTTTCTAAGTTTTAGAAGTAGAATGGTCTTTTTGGCAATGAAATGTCAAAGCTGTGTAACAGCTTGTTTGTCCTGCATGTTCTCCTGCCACCTTTGTAGTAATTGCCTTGAAGTACCACGCAGTGTGAAAGCCACAATGCAAACCATCTAGAGTCTCAGAGGAAGACAAAGAAAGGATTGAAACAGTAACAGTCATGTTGCTTCTTGGCTGCATGGTTATAAGAGTTGCTGACTGAATCAGAAATCTCTCCCCTTGGTTACTACTTAGACTCTCTCATTACATGAGCTGTTGTTGAAGTAAGCAGTGTTTAGCATTTAAAATGACCCTTAAAAAGTCCTGTAAGGCAACAGTGAAGCCCAGAAAAAAAATAATTAGTGAAAAGTCAGGTGAGATCCAACAGCCAGAGAGAGGCGAGGCTGCTGCAGCTCCCCACCTCCAGATCCAACCAGTATTAATGCTGAGCACGTATTCCCAGCAGGCACACACATACACCACCAGCCACATCAATCAACACAGACAGAGCACTCGTCAACACAGACAGCACCAATGGTCTCATCTTGCTCCCCTTTGGGATAGATATATCTCCTCCAGCTGCTGGCATCACAGCCATACACAGGTGTTCAAGGCCAGGCTGGACGTGGCCTTGGGCAGCCTGGTCTAGTGGGAGGTGTCCCTGCCTATGGCAGGGGGGTTGGAACTCGATGATCTTCAAGGTCCTTTCCAACCTAAACCATTCTATGATTCTATGAAAACACACGGGCCTCTGACCCCCGGTCCCACTCCTGTGGCTGGCACACCACTCCAGTCTCTACAGTCTTTGGCACACAGGCACAAGGGCCCTATGACAGCCCTGGGAGTCCCTTCCTCTGAGTCCATAATTTGGGTTCCTGCCTGCCCTTGGGCCTCTCTGCTCCTCTGGGTTTGCGGAGACGGGCCCATGATGGGCTGATGGCTTCCATTACAGGCATGAGAGGAGCTGGGCCAGGGTATTATTTGGGGTCCCCCACCTGCCGTTACCTTTCTGGGCATGAGCAGAGTTTTTCAGTCACATAACCTCACAAATCATGTCTAGGAGGCAAAGCAGATACAACATTCTTTCTTACAATATGAGTTACAGATAAATACCCTCCCCTTTAACCAGGAATGGGGAGAAACACGTTCTGGCCTCAGTCAAGCTCTACAGCAGAAACTGTATGTAACACATGAAGAAAAAGAACAGCAAAGGAAGAATTATGTTCTTTCTGTGATTACTACAGTTTCTCTGGTATGTATTTCAGATATTTTGTTGACTGTGGCTTATAATAGTTATGGTACAAAGGCTGCTTTTATACAGAAAAATGTAATCTCAAATTCAAAAAGATTAACAAGGTAATGCCCGAAGAACTATGACCAACCTCTACAGACAGCTTTTTATGATAAAAATTCCATGTTTGACACCAAAAAAATGAGGTCTTGAAAGACTTTCATTTAGTTTAAGAATAGCTCTCAGTATTAGAATTCATTCACATTCAGACACTGTTTATCTGAGGGAAAAGTTCTAAAATGCTTGATTCTAGAAGACTTCTCTCTAATAGAAATATTGATTTTTTTTAAGTCTGTCAGCACTTTGTGCTGTGGCTCCACAATACCTTAAAGCTGAATTACATCAGAGCTGGTGATGTCTCCCACTGCTGTGCCAGCCACAGTTTTCATCTGACTCCGGGTTCAGAGTCCTAAACTGCCTGAAAAATTATTCACACCCCACACCCACTCCCCCATAGTTTACTACTACTTTAGTTCCCTGAACTGGTTCACAAAAGATCAGATGAGCTCCAGCACTCATGCAAAGATAGGAGTGCAACAGATTGCTGAATGAAGACAGGAAAGAGGATTTGACTGTAGCTATAGCTTTGATCAGCCTAAACTGCCATGAGGTCATAACTTTTAATTTCATTTGAGGAAAACTAACATATGAATTATATCGTGTTAAGCATTTTACTCCCAAAGCAGATCAAAATGCCCAAGTCATCTTTGAACCTGCTACTTGCTTGCATTACTTTTTGTGAAACGTACTTCAGAAACTTAGTATGTTGCCACTTTATAGGAGGGGTAAGAGAAGACATTGTGCTTGTCCATCTCCTAAAGGAGCTCTGTAAAAATGCCTCAGCACCAAAGATTCTTAAAGCAATAGCTAAGCAAGCCAGAAGACAACATGTTCTCACTTTACCTGAAAGAATGGCCCCAACTGTTGCTAGGAAATTCACTTCCAACACAAACCCTGAGTTTGGTCAAGTGCTGGTAGCGAGCCTCCTACAAGCTCTACTGAGCATACACTAAAGGCAACTTTGAAGGCAGAGATTTAACCTAAGTAAGCACCAATCAACTGAAGGACAACGTTACATTTCTTCAGAAACACCTCCCTTCTAGAGAAGCATTGTGTTCTAGTGCTCTGCAGGACAGTACTAGATGGATCAAAATTTACTGTTAATCATATTTTCAGGAAACAATAGATTCTCTTGTGATGCTGCCTTATGCATTTCAGGAGACGGGACACTAGACTACGGGAATCTTTGGCCTGACCTTACGCTCTCACAGATACTTGTCACCATCTTCCAACAGCATAGAACTGCTCATTATGTAGCAGCCACCAACGCGGAAAGTGAACTACTGCTGTTTGACTGAAATACAAGCAATTAAAAATGGATGGCTGTAGCAGAACAATTAAGCAATCACTAAGACATCACTAAAAACTCTACCTATAAATAAGAACGTATTTTCTCAAAGCAAGACAGGAGATAGATTTTGCTCAGTACTACACCTCTGTATTTCAGCCTATAGTGCAATAGTTTTTACTTCGTTTAAAAAGAAAGTGATTCTCCCACTGTGGTGAGAAACAGTCGTCTTCTAGGAGTGCAAGTAATGCCGTTGTTTTAAAACTCAGAAAAATCCATTGCTAACTAGGAAACCACGTTCTTCCAGCCATAAGAGAGATTTTCCTCAGAGAACAAGCTCTTGGCCACTATATTCTGCTTGCTTGCTGAAGCAGAACTCCCTGACAATTATCACCAGGCAAGTCAACTCAGCTATGCAGCTTTTGATTGCCTTGGATGCTTCAGTAAGTGATCCAATCCTCCTAACACTGAATAACAGAAACACATTACAGACAAATACTGAGGAACAGAACAGGGAGAAAGGCTTTTAGTGTTAAGACAAACTACTTTTTAGTGACAAATGCCACACAAACCCTATTAGACCTTTAAGAATCACAAAATCTTTGTCCAGCTGATGTTGCCAGGACAGCAGTATTACACAGGGCACATACCAGAAACTTAACAGTGCTGTGAGTGAGGACAAAAAAAAAAAAAAAAAACAGGGAGAAGGGATTTCCAAACTGGTGGAGCACTAAAACAAAAAAAAGCCATCCTCCCCTTCTTGCCCCCACCCCAGCAACCTTCAACACCAAAGTAAGACCACCCACTGAATTCTCACTCTCAATTTAAACCACCCCAAATTCGGTGTTTGTAATTGATATTTTCAGGTTAAAAATTAATCTGAAAACAAAGTAACACCTTATTTCAGTGTTCACACATTATATTTTTCTCAGTTTTCAGGGCTCCTCACTGATGAAAGAAATATAAATTAGAAGGAATATGCTGGAATACCACATGCTGAGTCACTGGAAAAGTAATTTAATCTTTAAAATAAGAGTTTATATGCTGTATTGGAAACATTCACATATTCCTACATGCACTTGATGCATTACTTTGAAGTGAGAAACTTTGAAGCTTTAGAATTCTTGCCAAAATCAATTACAAATATTCAACTTCATAATTGACTTTCCTCACCGGAGTTTAAGAGTTCTTCAATTAACGACACATCACCATGAAACAGAGCCTTCTTTAACGCTTCATTCTTGTCTGCCTGCAACATTTGATCCAACTGCTAGACAAGCAAGGAAAAGTTAAGTCAAAACCTAGTAACTGTTTCAGGGTAAAAACTACAGCTTGATTTCAGTATAAAAGCACTAACGATCTCTGCAAGGACAAAGCCCGGGGGGGAAGTGGGGGAGCTGGAGGAGCAAGGTAAAACTTTCCTTCTTCCATCTCAGTAGAGCTGCTTAGGATCTACTGTAAAACATAAGTTTTAAAATCAATTTTTCAGAAAGGTTCCATTTTCTGAAAAAGTAAGCATCTTCTTTCTCAACAGACTTGCTATCCTCCTACACTGCTCTCAGTTTTTCTCAATGGTATTTGATTTCAATTAAGATTCTTTTCCATCAGATGCACCTAAAGATTGCTGCTAGCATTATCTAGATTATACAAAACACTTACATACACCAATAAGTGAAGGACTATTCACTAGTTTCTCTGCAGACAGAAGTGGGTATGGAAAGAAGAGAAGTCGTATTTCATTACAAGTTTTGAAGTCATAAGAACTCAGAATTATACGTTTTTCCCCAGCACATTGTAGTCTATTTTTCCAACAACTTCTGTAAAGATTTTAATAAGTGCTTAGTGTATAGAAAACCAAAGGTGAGAAACAGCCAATATAATAATTTAGCCCTATTTTTGTTCTACTTAGCCAACAATTTCCGAACAGTGCACATCCTTGGATAGGAACCCTAATTTAACAATCGAGCACCCTGAAGAACTCAGCATAACCTTAAGCAAGAGTACTGCAACATTCAGTTACTTCCATCTTCCAATTTGAGCCATGAGATAAACAAATGGCTAAAAGGTCTTGCAGAATCTCCCTGCCTCACACTATGAGAAGCCTATTAGATACAATAAAATCACCTAAATCTTCATGTTCAGAAGAAACTGTCTCAGAGATTTAAGATACAAACCAGCTTTATAGGCCTGCAGTCGCTTTCAAATTTATTTTCATGTTGAAGTAGGGACTAAGGTCTATTGTTAAGGGGGAGAAAAGTGTTTTAAATAAACATTAAGGTTTCATGTAAGAAGACAAACCCCCAAAATTTAGGTTTTATTTACTCCTGGATTGAGGGCACACCGCCACGACCCTGCTAGGAAATAATCACAGGGCCGCCGCAGCCCCTCCGGAGGCCGCCCTCCTCCGCGAGGCCCACCGAGCCCCACTCCCCTCACCGCCGTTCCGGGCCGAGGCCACCTCCCCCCGCGCCAACCCCACCCTGAAGCGGCCGGGCCGCAGGACCCGGGCTTGAGGGCGGCGGGAGGCGTAGCCCCACCTGCGGCTCAGGCCGCACGACGCCGATATCCCAGCCGTCCTCGTCGCTGTCGCCGTCCTCGTCCCCTCCCGCCACGGCTCGGAACCCCCACGCCGCGGCGGCCATGGCGAGCTGCCGCGCGAACGTCGCCTCGGCGCCGGCAGGTCACGTGGCTTTCCCGCGCTCTCCGGCGGAGGCTGTAACGGCCCGCCGCGTGCGGGGGGTGTGGCGCGCCGCCGGCGGTGCCCCTCAGAGCGGCGTCGGGGGGGCGGCGCCGCGCCTCAGGGTGGGTCCTTCGTGGGTATCGGCTTCTGGGCCAGGCGGCTGTGGGTTGGGAGGGGAAGGGGGTCGCCTAGTGCGTTCTGGGGTTGACGGTACAGCGCCCAGTAAAAGTAGCAGGTGAAACTTGGGGTTATAACTGTCCTCAGGAAAATTTCTAGGTGTACCCTCTCTGTTAGTCAAAACAAACTGACCCTTCTCTGAATACAGTTTTAAATTAGATATTAGGAAGAATTTTTTTTTTGTCTGAGGGTGGTGAGGCACTGGCACAGGTTGCCCAGAGAAGCTGTGGATGCCCCATCCCTGGAGGTGTTCAAGGCCAGGTTGGATGGGGCTTTGACCGACCTGGTCTAGTGGGAGGTGTCCCTGCCCATGGCAGGGGGATGGGAACTAGGTGATCTTTAAGGTCCCTTCCAACCCAAACCATTCTATGATAAGGGAATGTGACGTGGGTTACTAGTGGCTCAGCTGTCTTGCCACGGGTGGGTAACACAGCAGGGCTGTGTATGAAGTTGTCTTTCTGCATCCATGACTGGTAAATGTGTAAGGTAAAAAAATAAGGTTTTCTCTCTTTAATTGCTGTCATCATTAATACAGCTAACCTAATAGTCAGTTACATTACCTGTGTGTATGTACATGCACTGTTCCACAGCCAAAGCCCAGGGTGGTGGCAGTTGCGTGGGGAAAGTTGAACAGCAGCCGTTCATAGTGAGCTAAACTTTCACCCTGCTCCCTCCCTCCTGGACATATATCAGCATTGCTTTCAGAACTGTGGTTGGATTTCATGGGTGATGTCTCAGCCATCACAAGGTTCGCATGAAACTCTTTGAAGAACAGATGAGGAGCGATGTTCTATGTTTCATCCACAGGCAAAACTGCTCTTTGAGCTCAGTGCAGACCAGTGCCCCAGTCTGAAATGAATTTGGCCTTCCCCCGAATGAAAGGGAACAGAATGGAAAAAGTCTGGTCTTGGAGAAAAGGCAGGTGCTAGTATGGAATGGTGAGTGTAGTCCGTGCGCCCATGACAGCGTAGGAGTGTATTTTTTGGGAAGTTTGTTTTAACAAAAAAATCACTGATCTTAATCAGAAGGTGACTGTGAAGCATTTCTTCCTTTTTTTCTTCTTTCTTTTTTTTGGTGCAATGCAAGGTTTGAGGCAACTTTTACCGTGTTGGGAACTTGCATGTTTGCTAGAGCTGTGCTCAGAACACAAGTGCTATAAAAGTGGCGCTTATTAAAACACCCCATGGTCTGCATATTTCAATTGTGCACTCCTGATATTTTTAACAGCTGATTTTTGTGGATTTTAGTTGCTTGTCTGTAAAATATGACAACCTGTTTGCATAAAAGTATTATGAAAGTCAGGTTATTAACAATGAGGAACGCTGGTAAAGAGCCAGCTGAACATTTTAAATGAACGCCCATGAAAGAAACTTCCAGTTCTGGAAACTTGATAGAAATGCAAAAAACTTTCCATTCACACAGCCTCCCTAGAACAAAAGATTGAGTCAACTGTAATATATGCCTTTATATAAGTGCTTAGCTTTATGTGCTTATTTTGGTTTTACCTGCATATACTAAAGGTCTGTTTAACTTAGTTTGGTAATGAAGATATAACATTTACTGGATGCAATAATTAAACATTTTTGTAGCCATGTCAGTTCTTATAAAACTAAGTTTTATTGTCAGAATTTTCAGTTCTCTGATCACTGGTCTGAAGATATCTCGTGCCACTTTCTTCCTGCAGAGGAAAAGTGGAGTTTATGGCATTGTCATCTAGCTTCTTTGTACCTATATGAGTCTACTAGTCCTCAACATTCTGGTCTCCATAGCCAGGATCAAACTTCCATAATATTCTTCGTTTGGCTCAGCTGTGTTACAGAACATGGCCTTGCTAGTAGAATTAGAATCTAGAACTAGAATCCCTAGCTGCTGAACATTAAAGACTTTTTACAATTGACCCAATGCAGTGCAAGAGGGTTGTTTCTAACTGGTGATGCTGCTATCTATAGATTCCTTGCTTTTATACATATATATACACTACAGATTATTTACTATTTGACAATTGCAATTTATTTTTCCTGGTTCAGGTTTCACAGTTTGAGATCGGTGGGTCAGTTTTATTCTTCCCTTTTCTCTGCACCATCTCATGCACAATTTAAAATGTCACAACAGACACTTCACATGCAACCTGCGTGCTGCTGCTTTGTTCAAAGGCCACCTCTCTTTAAAAAGGTTGTCTTCAGTAACAGGCCTGAAAGTCCCTCGTACTGCAAAAAAAAAAAACCCTTTCAAAAACCTCAGAGTGCAGAAGAACCTTGCAGCCAGTGTACCTGATAGCTGTTTCAAATGTGAACATGCTGATCATGCAGAAGTTGATAGCAGGTGATCTCTCCTTGTGTGTTTGCTCGGAACTGTAAATCAGACATTATTATTGATGTGGACTCTCCCTCTTCTTTTTCAGATTCATTTGTGACCTTGAAGTCTGTCTTCGTTTTTCAGCTAAGTGGACTCTTCATTTTGGTTGACAGTATGGTAAATCCTGGCTGTCATCCATATTTGCCAAACGTCAGGATATTTTTACTTACTCTGGTAGGAACAGTTCCCATCATCTTTTCCTCATTGCTGTGCAGTTCTTATTTTACATGCAGGAGGCAATTATAGAATGGTTCAAGCTGGGAAAACGTCTCAGAATAATTTCCTGTATCACAAGGGGCATCAGAACAAGCACTAAAAGCCAACTCTAAAATAAATACCTAATCTGTGTGTAGCCTAGCTCCATGTACTTGCATGTCAGCCTATGCTAAACATATCTTTTAAAAATAGAGTGAATAGTAAGGGTAGCAATCACTGGATGCTGTAAGTAACAGTATTCTTCTAAGAACCTTTTTTTCTCTAATATCGGAACTTAATGCATTTTCCATCTGTCTCCAGCCACCCTCTGTGCCGGCCATACTTGCATTACGACTTCAGCTTGGTTTTATTAATCAGCTGTCTTTTAATCTTCATTCATGACTTCTGGTATTAAATAGATTTCATTAGTTGTCTGAATTCCTTCTGTATTTTTATCTATGCCTCATGTTTTGTCTCATATGGGACTGATGTATGTATAGCTAAAAATTTGTATTCAAACATGGGTGCCAGAATATTCCAGAATATTGTAACTGGTTCAGTTTCCTCTGTTTCAGGCTGAATCAGCAAATATTTAAGGGCTTTGACGTTGGGAAAGTAATGTTCTTGGGAGGACAAACAGAACTGGTAAATTTTTAAAGAGAATGACTCTGTAAACCTTAACTACTGCAATAACGTTCTCCTAACAATACAGCAGCTAATACTTCAGAGGTTTAACAAGATTTTAGTGGAATTCTGTGTAATATTTGCTCTCACAGCTACTCATTTGAGTAACAGTCTATGCTCTTTCAGTATTATTCTTACGGAATTTTGACTTGTGGTAACATTACTTAGAGTAAAAACTCAGTGATTCTTTATCTTAATGTTAGCTTGATATTACTTTGACAAAACTTAATTTGACTGTGGGACAACTGATAAAATGTTTTCCTAATTTATTTGTGCAGAGGAGGAAAGAAGTCCTTATGCAAGCAACGGGCACTCCAGAGAGAAGGGACTTAGTTATGGGTAGTCATCACTACCCACGATGCAGAAGGCAAAGGCAAGGATTGGGAAAATTAAGAACCACCCACTGTAGGTGACGATCAAGTACAAGACCATCTAAGGAACCTGAAGGTGCACAAGTCCATGGGACCTGATGAGATACATGTGCAGGTCCTGAGGGAACTGGCAGACAAAGTTGCTAGGCCACTATCTATCATATTTGAGAAGTCGTGGCAGTCTGGTGAGGTTCCTGCCGACTGGAAAAGGGGAAACATAACCCTATTTTCAAAAAGGAAAAAAAGGAAGATCCAGGGAACTACAGGCCACTCAGTCTCTCCTCTGTGCCCAGCAAGATCATGAAGCAGATCCTCCTGGAAACTCTGCTAAGGCATGTGGGAAATAAGGAGGGACATGTAGTGATAGGACGAGGGGGAATGGCTTCAAACTGGAAGAAGGTAGATTTAGATTAGATATTAGGAAGAAATTTTTCGCTTTGAGGGTGGTAAGGCACTGGAACAGGTTGCCCAGAGAAGTTGTGGAAGCTCCATCCCTGGAGGTGTTTAAGGCCAGGCTGGATGGGGCTTGGAGCAGCCTGGTCTAGTGGGAGGTGTCCCTGCCCATGGCAGGGATGTTGGAACTAGATGATCTTTAAGGTGCCTTCCAATCTAAACCATTCTATGATTCTATGATTGTGAGAGAGTCTTGTTACCAGAGAGGTTAAATAGCTCTGGGTTTACTGAATTGACAAACTACCAGTAAATTTTTAGCTGGGGGATGGTAAAATACCAGCTGTACCAGTTCCATGTTTAAGGGCAGGACATCCTACAGGAATTTGCACAATTTGCAAAAAGTCCCATAAGTAGCACAGATGATTACAGTTTCACAGGTCACATTCATGAAGCAAGTGGGAAACTAAGTACTTCATAGTAGTTTAGGTTGTCCTGGATGAATTTTAAGCTGACTTGTATATGACTTGTAGCATCTCTTATTTTTAAGGTATTTCAAGTGTAAAGAAGGGCTAATATTACAAACTTTCACTCCAGACTGTAAGGCATTTGTTCTGTAAAAAGCACTGAAGTGGTCTGTGTCCTTTCTGTGATCTGTGAAATCACCCTCTGTGTTAAACCAGTTTTAGTTTTGCCATCCTGAATTTTTTTTATGAGCTGCTATACCACAGCAAATTGAGTTATCCATAGTTATTTCAGTCATTGTTCTAATGGACTTACAATAGATGGAAAGCATTTAATTTCAGCTGTTTTGCTTCTGATAATTCAATTTTTACAGCTGTATTCATCCTGTCCACTTTGCCAAATCTCTCTGGGTAGTACATGATGTAAAACTTTCAATCTGCCAAAAGCTTGAGTATAAATTGCATACCAACTATTTTCCTGTTCATAAAATTTGTTTGGTTTCTGGTAGAAGCCTTAAATCGTTGTCAAAACAACACCATGTAAACTAATTAGTGGAGAATTCATGAGTATGATGTAAACCTGAATCTTTTTCAGGACCTCCTAGGTGCCAGTGTCATGAAAATATCTAATTATCATAGTAATGTATAAAAAGCCTAGAACAGGAATTAGGATGTTGAAGATAATTTCTTTCTTAGTGTCAGTCAGGCACATTTTTAGCTTCTTTCCATGTAATCTAGAAGCTTTGGTCTGTATAGTACGTCATGTCAGAATGATTCCTGCTTTTTTCCTCATTCCTCCACTATCTCTACTCCCTTCTACGCTATTTCTTCCCCTTAATCTTGACTGGCAGTACTCCCACTTCGTTATCATGTTGCTTAATGGTGAGTACCTTCTTGTTTCAGCCTGTTCGCTCTCTGCTGATCCTCAGGTGGCCACTTCTAATAGTAATGCCTGTCTCTTACAAACTCAAATGTTTGAGTATACTAATGGCTGTTAATATGATCAAGTGGTGCTTTGAACTTTCTACCCCGTTTACTTTTTGTTCTGATATATCACTTTATCTTACCATGTTTATCAAGACTGAAGGTTATCCAGATATTCCAGTATATTTGCATATATAATATTTATGTTAATCGCCACATTCTTATTTCGCTCTGACCAGTTTAGAAGGAATATGGCTTCTTGGAAAGGGACTGAATCAAAAGGTCTTTTCGGTTTATTGTGTTTAGTGGGTTCTTTTTCTTCTTTTCTTAGCAAAGCATGCAATCTAATTGTCATTTTTGCATACTGAACCACCTTGCTATCATAGGTTTACCACAAGGTATTAAGTCTGTGCTTATCTTTTATTTTTGTGGCTGCTAGGGCTGCTCATCAGTAGTCACTGGGCATTGTGACAACTCCCACACATATACTCTCTTCTTGGACTTGTTTTGCTTGAGCTTATTTAAAGTCAGGGTGATGTTTTACATTATGGTCTGTGATGCTGACTCTCCAAAGTGATACCAGTAAGTCAGAGCTCCTAAAACTTCACAGCTTCTCTTCTGAGAGGAACTGTTCAGCCCCTCACTGAGTTTCTAGGATGTGCTAACTGGACCAGTTCCTTTTATGTCATTCACCTTTTCTAGCGAAGTCAGCATCTCCTTTACAATTGCTTTAAGCTCTTCTGTTTGAGGGTGATTGTGGTACTGTCCACATCCCCCATGATATGAGCTAAAATCGTTATAAACACCAACATTTGGAACATGTTCTGTAGGAAAACCATCCAAAAATGTTGCACTGTTTTCCAAGTGTCTTATACCTGTGTTCTTATTCTACTCTCCAGACTCTTGTCCAGAAAAGTCTAACTGTGGAAGAGACTTTTATGATCATTTCCGAGTACTCTGTCACAGCTGGCCCAATAATGGGAAGCCATAAGATTTCCTTATTGTCCAGGTGGGAGCAGTTATGCACTGGGGGTGCCCTGACTGTTTGGCTGTCAGAAGCAATGACTACTGAGATTGCAGAGGAAGGTTCCTTCCCTCTAGTAAATCCCTAATATTTAAATGGCCATAGTCCAGCCTCCTGTGTGGCAATATTGAACCATGTTGTTACATAAGATCCTGTATGTATGTCTGCATCGTTTTCTCCCCAAGTCTCTAAACACTGATATAACTCCTCCATTCAAGTTGCTGTTGCCATAGATATAATGGTTCTCTTGTTACAAAACCCTTTTATTAGTCCCATTAGTTTCGGTGCGTGAAATCTCAGAATTATCAACAGGCACTAGTATATTAAAAAAACCATACCTTCTGTCTAATTTGTGCAGTAAAATCCTCAGCAGTTCCTATCCACTTTGGTATTGTAAAAATGCCCTGAGCCTTAATCATCCTATATACCGGAACTATTCAGGTTATCAAAGATACGGTTTCTTCTCTGCTAATGCAGATGTGTAAGCTGCCAAAACAGCTGTTTGCTCTAGATTTCTTTCTTATAACGCCTTCCTACAAAACTTATCTCACGCTAAACTTGTGGAATCACAATTTCCTGACTATAAGGCTCTGCAATGAACAGATATACTTCTGTCCTATATAGTTCTTTCTTATGTTCCTCCTTGAAATACCCATTCCTTTACCAGATCATCCAAACTGTCATGGAATGTATCTGAAATCCAGATGTATATAGGGGAAAAATGGGCCCAGGGCTGGATGTGGACTTGGGCACCCTGGTCTAGTGGGAGGTGTCCCTGCCTATGGCAGGGTGGTTGGAACTTGATGATCTTCAAGGTCCCTTCCAACTTAAACCATTCTATGACTCTAAGATTCTATGTGGCTTGTACTAATGATCCATGATCATACATTTCCTTGGCCACATCAGCCAATCGTAACCAACCTCTGATTAACCCCTTGGCTAACTTTCTGCAAAATCTCCGCAGTCCCCTTTGGCAGAGAGCTGAGACTGGTCATTTCAAGTAGGTGGGTTTTTGTAATAGGCATATGTCTCTCTGTGAGTTGAGCCACTTTCAGGTGGACAGCCTAGTAGTCAAGAGCATTGTCTCCCCTCTGAGTTGTTTTACTGTTAGTATCTTTACTTAAAAGTGTATGTTAAGTAGCCTTATTTTGGTTACCACTTGGCATTACATCAAAAGAGACATTGAGATGTATTGATTAACATAATGGGAATAGTGTGAGGATTGTGAGACTACAATATGGATGTATCTATCATGAGTGGATAAGTGATGTGTAATAATTTGGAGAAGAGCGTGGAATGGTAATTTTCTGTGATAGGGACCTGTTTCTTTGATGTTGTTGATTTACCAGTTGGTCCTGTCAATGGGATGTTCCTCTGTGATAACTTCGCAGTCATTGGTTTTAACAAAAAAAAGAATCTTTTGCTTGGTTGGGCTAGAATTCTGTAGTAGTCTTTTTCCACCCTTGTCCTAAACTATTGTCCTAAATTTTGTGAATTGTATTGCCAGCCTAAGTACTTTATTGTCCTCTCCCATAGAATGAAAAAAAACCCGACTTGTAGGTCTTTAATATTTTTTAACCAACTACTGATTCCTTCAGAAAAGTTTTATATTTTCCACATAGTTCAATGAATTTGATTTGGAGGGGCGAACAAAGATCCCTTCCCTCTCTTTCCAATTAGAGCTACTTACCGAATGCCTCAATATCACAATGTTAAAATCCTTTCTTTCTCCCATGGTTTGGCAATTCCTAGCCATTTGTATTTATGCTGCTAATGGCAGTTGCTTGTTGACATCCAGAGTTTTGGCATCAGAAATTTTAGTTGATGAGCCTGTGTAAATGCAAACCTTCTATTAAACACGTGAAGTGTATGTTTGATGCTAAAGTTCAACATTCTGACCTTTTTCAAAATCATTGAATGCAACAGTATTAAAGAATACTGGCAAGCTGGTGGAATTCCAGGCTAGCAGTTGCAAAGCTTATGCAGTTTGTTGTTGTAGTTTACCTAACCCTTGACTTAATAGAGTTAACTTGCAGCAGTGATGTTTACGGGATTCTTACTATTTGTTATCATCTAGAAGAACTGACATAAGACAGTGGGCTTTAAGTCTTACTTTCCTGGGAAGTTGAATTTTCATCTGGGTGTCAGGTTATCTAGTTTTGAGTTCAGGGAAGTCCTTGAGGAATAAATGGTCCTAGCAATGCTCTTATTTTGCTTATTTGGCTTGGCTTTTTGTTTGACTTTTTTCCTATGTATCTGGTTTCTGTTATCTGGAGTGGGATGGGCAGGTTTAGATACAGGTGAAAGTATAATTAAAGGCTGTATCATAATGCTGTAAGGAAAATATACAAAATAAAGGACTTGGTGTGATTGGTTTTTTTTTTTTACTTTTGTCTTTGCAGTGTTCCCATAATAAGTTTTAGAAGTGTTTATATTCTAGTTCTTACTAGGTTTGGAATTTTTCAAAGTTAAACACTGTAGATCCAAATAGTAAAATGAAGTCTAAAGACTTCAGCAGAGATACAAATACACTGCTCTTTCACCTTGATTTTTACCTAGTCTGCTTGCCTGTTTATTCCTACTTTTAACTATCCTTTACATCCCAACTCTGAAGAACAAGGCATGCTATTTCATTCCCTCCTTTGTGTGAGAGAGTCTGTTGCCTCTCCAGTTGATCTTGCTTCATTTTACCAGGAGCTAAAAGCATCACAGCAAGAAGGGAAGCTGTGTTATTCTACAGTACCCATTAAGCTTTCATGTAGACTTATCCAAAGGAGGAAGATGACAAGCTAGGGAAGGAAAGGAGGTTGGTCTTTGTGCTGAGAGTAGAGGTAACATTTGGTCTCTACCAAGCTGAGGACAAAGGAGATTCCCTATGTTATCAGGAGAAGAGGAGGCCAGTGGACAAGGCAGGCTCCTGTGCAGTTCAGTAGTACTGGCTGTTCGGAAAAGCTTTTGAGATTTCTCCATTTTGTAACAAGTCATCTCTTTTTCCTTGAGCCATCTCTTACATCAGTAACTAATAAATTTGAAGAAAGACAAATTAATGTAAACAACTACTAACATGTTTCCTTTCTTTGTTTATTTTTACTGCTTTTTTTTTTTTTTTAAACTCTTGATTTCTTGTGATGAAACTGCCGCAAAACAGTTTTGATAGGGCTTTTGGAAACAAACAAGGAGTCATGTTTATAGACTTTTTTCCCTACAAGATAAGATTAAAAACACAAAATTAATCTCTAGTCTTTGCTTTGGCTAAAATAAGGTCAGATCAGTACATTAAGAATTAAATTTGAATGTTTTGCTAAGGTGTGTTTATAATGAACTGAGAAGGCCTTTACACACTGAATCCTTAAAAAGAACTAGGACTAAAAAAAGTACAATATTGAAAATACATTTTAAAAAATGTTCACTAGATTGTGATGATAGGAATAGTATTGCAATCTGGAGTAGAAGAAAATAGGAACTGAGACGGCCACAGTAGACAGTTATTTTTTATTTCAAATGCTTGTAGTGCTGTAAATATTTACAGAAAGACAGTTGCATGGTAGTTAAACGTAATGAAAAATGATGTTTCCGTCATTCCACAATAGCTTTTTCTAGAAAATATGTATAATTCATGCTGAAGTTGTAGTGTTATATACTTAGTTCTGTTGCAGTCAAAGGACACAAGTGAAGCGAGATACAGGAAGAGGAAATGCTGTCAGCTATTTACTAAGAGTTATTATTTGCTGAACAGCACAGCTTAAACCTGCTTCACTAAAGGCATCACCAAACTCAGGCCTAGCCTATACCTCCAAGATAGCACTTGCAAGCTGCCCAGTTGGTATTGAATGCCAGAAACATCAGCGTTCCACTCTGGGATGACTCAAAAGCATTGAATACCAGTTATTGCTGCATGAGGTGGTTACTGTCCTGTATGTAAACACTGGTGGCTACTGATCTTTTAAATTAGGATTTCTATACCCACCTTGAAATAATATTTAGAGTCTTGAGTTTGATGTATGGAGGTATTTAGGTTTCTGTTGATTTCCGTAGGAGTTGTGGATGCTTGCACATCAGAAAAAGTATTTAATACTGTATATTCAAGAGAGGACTTCCTTTTGGTGGTGTTCAGCATGATGCTTGTGTGTACTTTACCTAATCTGTTAATTTTTGCAAAGCACCCTGAGATCTTCAAATTGAAGCAATTATATAATTCTGAGATACTAAATTAAATGCACTAAGTTTTTTAAGAAGTAGTAGATAAGAATCTGTTAGTAAGTCACATAGATTTCTCCTGCAGTGTATCATACCAGGCTAATAAATGTCAACAAGTCACTTCTGGTAATATTTTTTTTTTAATGTTTTAATAATTCTGTTGTTATTTTCTACAACATTTACCAATACTGCAATGTGTAATTTAATGGGTCTTGTTCATATTGGACTCATTCCTGTTACACTGTTATGACAAAACTCACCTGTACTGCTTTACAAATTGGCTTCAGTAAAGGTGATCTAATTTGAAGTTTTGTTGCTTGCTTCTTAATAAGATAATTTGGTCCTAGGCCTGCTTGCAGGAAAATTATGATTATTATTAATTTTAGTGTATGAGGCATATAGGTTGTGTGATGTAGTTTGATCTTGTAGTACAGCAGTCTAAAGAAATACACTGTTTCTTTAGCCTCTAGTACAAAAAATGCCACTATCTGAAGTCAGTGGAAATTTGGTTGTCAGCCATGGAGTTGACAGTAGTTGGCGCAGTTGTACGGAGAACTGCATTTCCGAGAGATAACAAAATTTAGTTTCTGTATTTGTGATGTGATTGTGCCATTTTCTCATCTTTAGTCATAACATAGCATTACAGTATATTACACTCATTCATCTAGAGCAGCTCATGAGATTCTGCTTCTTTTTTCACCCTGTCAGATGTTTATTTGAAAAAAACAGTGGAGGATGGTAGTCTGTAACGTGCTCCTAAACATGTGTTCTTCTGTATAGTGGTGTAAAACCATCACTGTACCTGATCAGAGATAGGGGAAGACATAGCAGGAAAGAAAATACGTCATTAGACTTCATATGTTCTCAGACTAGTCATTTCTTTGTAGCAAAAATTGGCTAGTGCTAAAACTAACTCTTGAAATTACACACCATGTACATGTTTAGGTGGTGAATACAGGAAAGTTGTGTTCTTCTGTAAGCCTCAACTCCATTCAGGAGTAACAAATGTACTTGTAAACTCTTTTTGATCCTAATCAGTTTAAGTTAGGATTTGTCATTTTCTGTATGTATGTTTGTCGTCCTATACCAAGAATACACGCTGGAAAAACACATTTTCAAAAAAGTGTTAAATATGACATTCAAACCTCATCCAAACCTCATCTACATTACCTAAACAGCATAGCATGAGTATTTACAAATAAATGAGCAGACAGCTGTGTTTGCTGAAAGAAACTAATTTTGTAAGGAATTAATGCGACCTTTTAAGCATAATTTAGGCTTGAAGAGACTTAGCCTAGAAAAAAGGAATCAGATTTCTCCGTTACATCTGGAAGCAGATAGTGTTAAGGATATTTATGCTTTCAAATAATTTAGAATGAATGTATATTTTTTTCCTGCTTGCATTGTTTCTACTTTTGGTATGTAAATATTATTTCTGTTTGACATCTACTTGTTATTCAGGCCTTTTTATTTGTACGCATTAACAAAACAGTCCTGTGTTTTACTTGCCCTTGACATCCGCCTATCATTTTGTAACGCATTCTAATGTTATAGCTTTGAGGTTACAAAGCCGCAAGTCACTGTGTGGAAAAGACCGTATCACAGTCAACAGCAAAGAGGCATTTCATTTGATGTCATGTCATGTTGTGGCTATTAACTGACAACTTTAAAATGGCAGAGCCCCAAATAACATGGGAACCATAATGCATAAGAGTCGGTATTGAGTATGTATATATTCACAGAATATGCCATTACAACTCTGCATTTTGCATGCTTGTTTAGACCTGTCAGAGTCACTTTCATCTTTCCTGGATTGGAACCAAGATATTTTGCTTGAAGCTGCTCTCCGGATCTGTGAGACAAAAGGTGGCGTAGTGAATACAGTGTCAGGGTAGGAACAAAGAATTTCCCGTTGAGGGTGCGTGATGTGCTCAAAGGGCAGGAACCCTGTGAAATGATAGTTCCTAGATGGTTTCTAGTGGGAGTGCTTGCTTCTGGTATCCATACTGTCTAATTTCAGGCTCTTCATTTTTATTTGAGAAAAAGCAATAAACAATCCTGTTGGATCAAGGAAAATTTTCTTCTTGGTCATTTTTGCTGACGTAATTTAGTTTATTTAAATGCTGCCAACAGAAAGTCTAATGAGTCTTCTGCCTTGTTTTGCTCAAGTGTAAGTGGCCTTTTTTATGCAGAGGCACCTAACTTAAATTCATTTACAAACTCTTTTTGTCTAGGTGTCTCTGAAACTCAGAGGTATTGAGGAAAAAGTTCACAACCTAGGAAGTTAGAGAGAAGCTAAAGAATTTCTGAAAAGATGATGAGTACTTAACCATCTACTGATCTTCTTTCATCTTCTGCAGCTAGGTCAGGGAGCGAACAAAGACTGCTTGAGCTACGACCATGTCCACATTGTGCCTGTAGGTCCGTGCAGCACTTATACACAATATAGAGGCTGCTCAAGTGATAGGTGTCTGAGAATCTCATCTCCATTTGGAATCATATTCTGGCATTTTTGAGAAAAGCTCTGTTATTATGTCATTAATTTGGTAAATGGGATATATGAAGGCAGTAAATTGAGATGTCGTGGGCTAAATCTGTTTGTGGTCTGGTGGGTGCATACTTGCAATTTTTGGATTTGTGCCAAGGGTAAGAATGGGACCGTATCTTTTTGTCTGTATTTCTTAAAGCTTGAAACATGACTGTATCTGAGGATGGTCACAGGTTCATACACTTGACACAATGCCATAACTGACTGGGGGAAGAATTCTCAAAATCTGGTGTTAACTTGTCATAATAGCCTCAAGAAGTCATCTAGCCCAACCCTTGCACTGAAACAAAATGCAATATACCTATAACTTTCTTGACAGATATTTTGTGTAACTTGTCTTGAGAGGGAAACCTGCAGTACTTCCCTACCCTTAGAAGGGGAGGACTTTTCTGGTCTTCTTTATTGCAAGTTAGCGTAGTTCTTGTTTTGGTAGATACTGCAGTTTTGGATCAACTGTCATTTTTACATGTATTTGAAGATTTAGGTCTTATAGGTTAAAAAATTAAGCAAATCACTCTTTAGGTCTTCTCCCAGGCGGCAATCCTTTTCTTACACTGTACTGTCCAGTAAATGGATTCAGTGTTCCAGCTGAGCTATAACCTCAGTGCCAAACATAACAGCATAACTACCTTGCATGGCCTATATACCCCACTTCTGTTAATACGTTTCACAACTCTATTTCCATTTTTATCCCCGCTTACTTTGTTGAATTATTGAATTATTGAATATTTATTGAAAATTTATTGAATCTGAATTACCAGAGTGTTTTCCACAGAACTAGTGGGGTATTCGTGTTTTCTATTTTTGACCTTGATTATTTATTTTTTCCCTTCTTACTTAGTGTTTCAGTCTTGGCTTATTTCATCTTGTATTATTTCACATCACTTATATGGTGTCCTTTGTCTTGTGTGTTTGTTATGTATAATTTCATATACTTTCTCCTCTTTATCAGGATCATTTTGCTTGTATTACAGATTTATTAATTCTGAAACAATGGGCATGACACTGAAGTTTATCTTCCTATAAAACACTGTTTCTGTTTGTAGCAGTGAGCAAAGAAGCAGGTGTTCCTTTTTGTACCTTTTTTGTCTATTTCCTTTCTTATATCTGAGAGTTTTTTAATATGTATTTTCTTATCTAGTCACAAAAAGGTCTTATGTGGAAAGAATGGGAAAATAGGTATTCGTGACTTTATAAATTTGAACCCGCATCTACCAATTTCAATGGCAACCAGTGATGTAAGTTCAAATGTAATGTATTCTGTTTAACATTTTGGGGATTAGACTATTCAAGATTTGCTACAGCCATGATTTTTTTGTAAATGTGGAGGAGGCATGTGCATGGAGCGAGTGCAGAGGAGGGCAACAAAGCTGGTGAAGGGCCTAGTAAACAAATCATATCAAGAGCGGTTGAAGGAGCTGGGACTGTTTAGTTTGAGGAAGAGGAAGCTGAGGGGAGACCTCATCACTCTCTACAACTATTTGAAAGGCCACTGTAGAGAGGTTGGTGCTGGTCTCTTCTCACAGGTAATTAATGACAGAACAAGAGGGAATGGCTTCAAGCTCCAACAGGGTAGATGAACATTAGGAAAGAATTTTTCACAGAAAGAGTGGTCGGGCATTGGAATAGGCTGCCCAGGGAGGTGGTTGAGTCACCATCCCTGGATGTGTTTAAGAGCCGTTTAGATGTGGTGTTGGGGGATATGGTGTAGGGGAGAACTTTGTAGAGTAGGGTAGATGGTTGGTCTTGATGATCCCAAGGGTCTCTTCCAACCTAGACAATTCTATGATTCTATGTAGCTCAACACCACCAGAAAGTTATGCCTTAATTTGTTCCTTAGTAAAAGATGCCATTTCCCAGTTTATTACACCAATTTTACAAAGATTTAACCATGCAAGTGCAAAAAAAGCCATTTTGACTGCAAAACTAAAATAGATTTTGAAATGTCTGACTTCCTATAAATATAAAAAGCTTAGAGAGTTCTGTTTGACATTTTTAAACCTTTTACAAAGGGACGGAATAAATATTTTCAGACATGAGTGCATAATGTTAATCACCTGAAGTATTTAATGTCTAATAAATTACCAGCAGGTGCAGTGAGAAACTGTGTTAAATTTGAGCACAAGATGATTAATACAGATCTTGGGTTTGGGGAGTTTTTCTGCAAAATAGTAGTGTGTGTCTTGTTATACTGTTATTGGAGAGAACCTCTGGGAAGAGACTGCTTTTCATTACAGATGGGTTTTCGTGCTGGGATCAAGCAACCTAAATATCTGATTGCTCTATTGAATTGTTAAACTCACTGCTGTACTTGTTGCAATATTTTTGGGAGGCTATTAAAACTGCAACTATATCTTGAAATAGTATTAAAAGTTTTCGACAGGTGATAGTATAAAAAAGTTTAATATTTTTTTCCAGAAAACCTGAGGAACAAGGAAGAATTTTATACTGTGTTTCTAGAAGCAATGAGTAATTATTAAGCCACTTCTAGTGATACAGTTAATGATCAAAACAGCAATGGCAAAAGTATAATGAGAGCAGTGGATTAAGTATAAAGAAAGGCAATGTTTTCCATCTGGTGATGTGGCGTTCAGTTAATGGTGTTGAAACTGCTGTTTGAAAATAAATTTAATCAAAGGCATTGTATGTGGGAGGAATAGATCTAATTGATTCAGAGATGATTAAAAGGCAAAGAAGAGATTTTCTATTGATTAGGCTGGATTTTGCATCATGTGCTTTATCTTACCGAGGTTCAGTGGAAACTTAAGAAACATCCCATTTGGTTTGGTTACATAGGCTATTGTTTACCTTTCTCTGCCTTCATTCTTTCAGTACAAAAAAAAAAAATAAATATAAAGTTGCAGGAAGTAGGAGCTAAGGGCCCTTTTTAGATAAATGATATCTGAAGCCTTCTGGGTTTTGCAAGCCTCTGACGGGTGTGGATCCTGGCTCCGGTTAGGTTGAATGATTCAGAAAAAATGTCAACCACCTAGAAGAACACAAAGCATATTTTTTAACAGAAACTCAGTGCCTGAAAGTCATGGATCAGGCAGGGAAATCTCACTTAGTAGTTGCTCCCCTGTTGGAGCAGCACTGATCCACACCTGTTTGAATTTAATTTCTCATGGATATATTCCTGGGAATTCCCCGAGTGGAATCAATTGGCCTCTATGCATTTACAACTGATATAGCTACAGAGACAATTTAAGCATTCCATTCTCATGAGCTCTGTTATATGGAGGATATTCTTTCGTAACTGGTTTTTAGATCAACTTTTTGTTCTGGCATTAACAAGGTTGTTGCTGAGGGTCGGCTATGTCTGGACAGTGGTAAGTTACGCTTTCTGTGTTTGCTTTTGAAAGGCTGCCTTCTTTTTGCAATGGAATCTGCTTGCTGTTCCTGTCTCCTGAAGGAGAGTGTTTATGACAAGCTACCAACTCAAGTTCATTGGATACAGGGAATGTGTTATACTGGGTGTAGGCACTTGATGTTCTAGCCTCTGTTTTGAGAGTGAGTTTTCCCCCAGGCGTTTGTAGTAGAATACAGACATTTGTAGTTAGACAAGAAGGTTCTTGAATGGTAAAGAAATATCTCATGGCTTAAGGAAGCCTCCTCATATGTTCAGTATCCATAATTACTATGACATTTCTCAAGATATATTGGTTTTGGTTTTTTTTTCCTGTTTATAGTATTTTTTCCCATCAATACGTACATGAAATGAGGTGTGTCATACATACCAGTAGAGTTTTAGCTGTATCTTTCAACATGGTACCCATTTAAAAATTCTCTTTTCATTTCCTTTCCTGGCTTAGTCTTTGAAGAATAAATTATTTATGTTACTCCCTTCTAGCCTTCGGTGTGTCTGCTCTCCCTCAGCATCTATATGGAGTTCAGGGGACACAATCTTCAACTGTTTTTTCTAGCTTTGGTCTTTTTATTGGCGTTCTTAATTATCTTGTCTGTTAAGGAAGGAGGTAAGAAATCACAACACACCTCTCTTTAACTTCCTCTTTCTAAAAATCACAAATGTGTACTGTTTCTGAATTCTCTCTTCTTATGCATCCCAGGCATCCTCCTACCCTCCCAGGTGTGCCCTAACTGGGTGGACCTGCTCCTTCAGAAGCACATTTGATCCGCTTTACTCAGAGAAGCAGAAAGCTGGCTGAGGTTGGGAAAAGGTTGAGCTGAAATAGGGCCCTCTACTATGCATGCTGCTGCCTCTTCTCGTTACAGATTTTCTCACTATTTTAAAGCTTGTCTTACTGATTTGTTGTATCTTACCTTCAAACTGGAAGTCATTTGAGGAAAGAGGGTATAATTTTCTTTGTGTTTGTGTACAGCAGAATCCTGATTTAACTGGCTGTAGGTAGTACCACAATAATAGGGAAAACAACACATAAGGTTAAAGAGTAAATAAACTGAAAGTATCTCTTATTTCTGATTTCAAAAATGAAATTATTGTATGGCCAATGGATGCATGTGTTCCTATTCTTTAGTTTTCTTGCTAGTGCTCAGATGTTGTTTCTTATTTTTTAGCTCTAAAAGGAGAGTCTAAAGCAGTACTGTATTTCTGTCAGAATAAGATTGTCTTCATTTGTGTCAATACAAACTTCTTTAGGTTCATGCAGCCAAATATATATGACAGACCAATCTACTGTGGTTGCCAACCCTAGCCAGGATCCTGTACAGGATGCCACAACGAGAAGAGTAAAGCTACAATAACAGAATATTTTGTGAAAGACTGCATATACTAAATGTTGCCTCCTAAATTCGTAGAAATAGAGATTGTCTTAAGACAAAGACATTTCAGATTTTGATAAATAACCAGTGCAAAGGCATTAAATATTTCCCTTTCTATGTAAATATCTGTTTGTGTCTTGAGCCCTTATAAGCTTAAGTTGTGGGTCATTGACTTTCACAGCTTTATTATGTGTTGAATAACATAAGCATTTCCTCTTACTTATATATTATGCGAAAGTATAAACAGAAGTGCTTGATATTCTTTGTCTTTCCCATATAGTATTTCAAATACATAATTTTTTAATTGTTCTCTAAATTCTACTTTGTTGTTGCATTATTTCTGAGAAAAGATGAACGAGACTGAAATAAGTATTTGATGATAAATAGTTACTTTTCTCTGTAATATAATTAAATATTTTAATTATTAGTTTCTGTCTCATAACTTAGACTTACACCTTGTGTTGGTCACTACTGTTTCATTGTGCTGTCTACAATTAGACCCACAGCTGGTTCTTTCCCTCAATGGTTGTACTAATTTATAACCCGTTAGAGTGCATGAATAGATCATATTGTTCCTTTCATACTGGCACAGGGAAGTGTAAATTAAGTTTTGTATGCCAGCAAGGGGGAAGTCTATCCAATGGTAGAGTATTAAATTCCTATTTTTAACTTCTGTGATAAATGCAGTCAGAAATAAAACTGTTTCATCTGCAAATATTTTCAATTTCTTATGTAATAAAACCAATGTGTGAGTTACAATTATTTTTGTGTATACCTGGCATTTTCAAACTTTACTTTAAAAATATTTTGAATATTGGCTGTCTTGGAAGGTAATTATGAGCATATTTGGGTGACATTTGTCCACTTAAAGCTGACATTAAGCAATATAATAGTCCTTATTGTAGCTAGCTAATTATAGAAACCCCTGGGTAGGAAAATAAAAATGAACTTTTAAAAGAGCCTTTGTAGATTCTAGGGTCTAATCTGAAAATGCTTTCTCTCATAATCTGTTTGAATCTGTCATTTCAATGCTCAGTGCTTCAGTGTCTTATTTTCTATCAAACCCCTTTGTTATCCGCTCTCTCCAGTCTCATACCAAAGAAAACAGTGAGATGATCCATTCTCTCATTCTGGTGTGGGAAGAAACTGAGACACCTGACAAGTTTGTGGTTTGTTTATTTTTGGGGTTTTTTTCTTCTTCTTCTCTCAAAGAGTACCTTTCCTTTAAAAAAAAAAAAAACAACCATCATTCCTCATTTGAAAGATAGAGTTCAAATAAAGGATTGGAACTTGGGTTCCACTAAGCAGCTCATGACTGTGAGCGCTTGGCTGTCTTCAAGTGCAACAGCTTTAGCAGAGGAAACTCAGAAGACTCATCTCAGAATTATCACCCAGGTAGGTCTCTTATAATGTGGGAAACAGTGTTTCAAGTTCATGGTCAGAACTTAGTGGAGCATGAATTTCATCACCATTTTTTAAGTCTTTGCAAAAATCAGTCTTTGGTTGACCAGCTTTTTATTCCTTCATGTATCAGCCATTATATCGTCTGTATGTAAAGTTTGTTTTTTTATTAAATAACTAAGTGAAAAGTCAGGGGCCTGAGTGGCTTTATATGCCCTTAACATCCCTTGCTCCCTTATTTTTGCAGTGTAACTGTGGTAGCCAGTATTTTTACAATAAGCCTTACTTTACCCAAAACACTGGAAAGTATTTTTTGGCCTGCAGCATCTGGAGGTGTGCAGTAGTGAATTGTTCGGCAGGTTTACTTGCAACAGCAGCAGGCTGGGCTTGATGATCGAGCTTTATGTTCTGGTAGTTTAGTTTTTATTATTATTAATTTTTATTAAAAAGTGCCATCAGAATTCTTAAATCTCAGGTATTCCTTCTTAAATGGAAGAATACTTATTTCAACCAGTTCTGTGGACAACTTCTTGAAGGCTGATACCTGTTTTGCCACTGATAATTACTGTGCTGCGATTGTCTAACATGACGCTCACCTTCCTGTAATGTAAGCTTTTTTTCTTGCAGGAAAGTCACGCAGTATTTTGTAAAGAAAAGAAAAAAAACCAGTTACCTTCCATAGCTATGTAATAGTGGGTTTCTCTTACTGTCACTTCTGTAAATCACAGCTTTACATAAGTTTACACAAATTCAAAGGTCTTGCTTTTACCTGCAAAAATCTTAACTATTTAAAATACAGCTGCACCTGTTTGGCGTAGCACAAGTAGCTGCAAGATCCCATGATGAGAAACACTTCACCTCATAAATTTTCCATTGTGTCCAATGTGAAAGGTTTTTAATTAAACTCAGTAACTCATAATATTCTAATACTCTGCTGTCAGCTGCCATTAAAAAAAAAAAAAAAAGACATCTCATTTTGGCTGGGAGAAAATCCTTTGTGAAAATGTCAGTCAGTGAGCTCAATCCTTGTTCTTTTGTACTTGAAAACATTACAATTTTTCTGAAGGCTGACTAAACACGGGGCTTTAACCTACTAACCTGAATCTCAGCATGTCCTCTGGAAACGGGATGGACATGGGCTGAGAATGCTGAGAAAACTGCATGGAGAACGGGAAACTGTATGCCACCCAGTCCTTTGTCTTCATGTGGAGCACTGTCTGCCTCCTTTCCACCCACTGTGAGCTCAAAGTCCTTGGGTATCTTTAGGGGGTCGGTTATCCCTCCTTTATTTTTTATTTTATTCTGAAGGTTGAGGCAACTTCCTTACTGAAGAGGTAATTGCAGAGGCAATTTTGGGCTATTTCAAGACTAAAAAAAAGAGCAGTCTTTACTCATGCCACAGAAGAACTGTAACGGTGGTGTTTACTTCAAACTTTTTGCATTAAGATCAGAAAATATTTGGACCCATATGAAATTATTTTAGGCAAGAATAGCATGCACCAAACTAAGCACACTTTCAAAAAGCAGCAGGCTAAGGATTCATTGCACTGCATGGATTCACATGGCAGAGTTTATACTGCATGATCTTTGCAGTAAAATTCCAGTAAAGAAGATGCCAATCTCAGTGCTCTGTCAGGAACTCAAACTCTTTCTCTTTTAAACAGCTGTAAATAATTAAGCACTTTTTGTTATGCTCTAGGTGGTTCAATAATCTTTGTCGCTCAACTGTTTAGATTGCCGGCTTGTGCCTTTTATTGAGTCATAGAAGGTATCAGTCTTGGATTTTTGCCCTTTTAACCTCAATAATATCATTGTTCTAGGATTATTACATGACAGTATGAAGAGGAAGAAGTTAAAGCTATCTTTGGAAACATAAACCTTGCAAGCTTGTCAGACTTGGATTCTCAGGCTCTTAATTCCTTTCACGTTTATTCTAGACTTAAAGCAAACGAACTCTAAGTCTTCAGAAAACCTTCTCCAGCTCATTTTCTACTGCACCTTCCAAAGAACTAAGTATGTTTTATCAAGTGTAAAGGGCAAGAGTGTGCCCCTACATCCATGCCCCCCATTTTCTGTTATACTGCTGCATCGTCTTGATTCAAAGTTGGGGTTTTTTTCATTAGCTTCAATATTTGTCAATGGTGTCTCCTTTTTTTCTTTTTTTCTTAGGACAATTCTCATTTCTGATTAAGCTGTGTTCAAACTGACAAAACCCTCCAGAAATCTTGGTACTATGGGGGTTACTACCAGCAGGGCTTTAATCATTTTAATAAATCTTATAGAATTTGTGCTTAAAAAATGAGTAGTATGACTTTCTTATGTAGTGAAGGCCACAGTCTATACTTCCTCTTCTCTGACTCTAGTTCCTTCAGGACTTTATTTGACGTAAGCTTAGTCAGCAAGGCCTCAGTGAGTATTTCAATAGCTCATGTAGCAAGGTAGATCAAGATGACACTTCAGCAGATGTAAAAGTTTTCACTGGTTTTGATGCACTGGGGTTCCTCCATCAGTACAAATAGAAATGGGTTGTCACAGAATCCTGTGCTTCTGAATGAAATAATACGTTTTTACTTCCCTTATTGTGCCTCAAAAATTTCAAAAGGCTTAAAAATACCTTCCAGTTTAAAAAGGTATTCTTGCAGTTGTTATTAACTTCATAGACCAAATGGCAGCATATGAACATGTCTGGCTTTTATCTGATGACTCCTTCTAGTGTGATATTATATTTTTTGTTGAAAATTATATGCAATTTGAAGTGCTTTGAAGAAGTTGGTCTGGAGCGTCTGTAGAATCAACCTCTTCAAACTCAGTAGGAGTTGCACTAAACACCAACACACTGCTATTCTTCTGTTCTTACATCAGGCCGGTGATGTATTCATCGCTGTTTTCCCTTTCATGATTTCCATTTAAAAACTTATCAAAATTATGATCTTCTACCCATTTTGCCTTTCCAGAATGAAAGGTCTGGTACTTTCACAGTACTTCACCAGCCAGCTCCATACGTTGTGTCACAGAAATACATGCCTGATAGAAGATCTGCCTAGTTTCCCTGGAATATTAAACTGTTTTCAGGATTTATTGAGACCATGTGTTGAAATGACATAGCCAGATACTGACGATGCAGTGTGGGAAAGCATACATGACTCTGCTTGCCCAAAGTATCCGGTGTGCACAGATTAAGAATGTTAATCTGCAAATACTGAAAGCTTTGGTTGAATCAATTTAAGCAGCATTAAGACAATGCATCGGGATACAGTTTTTGCTTGTGTAAATGGATCCAGCAACTGTCAGGCTGGCATCTTCTGCATCTAAAAATAAAATATTCTGTCCATCTGTATTCTAGAAGTATTACAAGTGCCGGCTCAAAATCTATTTGCCTTGTAAATATCTGTGAATAGTTTACTTTTTTTTTTTAAATGAACACTGCTGTAGCTTTTATGTTGGTTATGATTCACTTTTCATTATATTTCCTGGGAATAGAGAAGCTCTTTGGAATTCACAGTGGTATAAGCCAAAACCGACAAGCAATATGAAAAGCAAGACGTTGCTAATTTATCCAACACTAGAGAGTACTGTGGGGAATTCAACAACTAAAAATAGGTATTTGTAAGCCATCAGGTAGAATGCTTTTGTTGAATATTAAATTATACATATACTTACAATTGTAGATGACAGTTCTTTCATTGTTATTGCTGTACCATTTTGAACCCTTTTTCTAGGCTGTCTCTATTGTGGTGTGTGAGCAGCTCTGAGACAGACTAATAATTTTTTTTCTAAATGAAAACTGTAGGGTGAAGTAAAGCCCTAACTTATGGAAAGGTGGCCAGACTGCTTTCCCTGTTCCCAAGAATAGTTGGAAGTTAGATGAAGTTAAGCCATCTCACAAGAGATATTGAGGAGCTATACCTGACCCGTATCTTAAGGGCGTACATCTAAGAGGATTTGAAGCAAGTCCTCCCACTGTTATTTCAATCACTTGGAATGAGAAGGTGAACCCAGGTGTGCTAGAGTCCCGCTGGGCACAGGGAAGCTTGAGGGAAAGACCATTGTCAGATTTGTGGATCAAGTTCTCTGCTTTTATTAAAAAAAAATAAATATTTTGAGACTAGACCGGACTGCTTTTGGGATGAATGAAACTTTGCAACCAAAAGAATTTCCAGTTAATTAAAAGATTCAGACAAATTTGAGGATTTGGTTAGAAATTTGATTGGCAGGTCTGGTTGCTTGAACCACCAAACAAAGAAAATAAACTTCACCTTGATACCTGTTTTCTCTGTCCCTATCCCTGCAGNTTTTTTTTTTTTTTTTTTGTCAGGGCTGTTTTAAAGAATGACGTTTTCAGAGAATCGGAATTAAGAGACTGAACAAAACACTTTCATTTTAAGCAACAACAAAAAAAACAGTGACAGTGTTACTTTTGGCAGCTCCTTAGTTTCATTTACTGAGGAGATGATACTTAATATGATTGTGCTTTCTCTTTCTACTAATAATTTCTACCCCTTTGTCCGTTGACATCAGCCAATCAAAGATTCAAATATAATTAATTTCTTCTATCCTTCTGGACAATCAGCAGCTGGATAAAAACAAACAAAAAAAAAAGCTCCAGAGCCCTAATGTATTTCTATACCTAAGAAAGGGGATGCAAAACTCCATTGGTGACTCCATGGCAGCTAAAGCCAATCTTCCCCCTGCCCTTCCTTTCTCCTGCCTTGCCCCTTTCCGTAGGGTTCATACCCTTACTTACGTTGGCACCAACGCTAAGTGAGTTTTCCTCCTCCTAAGTTCAGATCCCACTGAAAGCACACCACTTTGGTGGGGTTCAGCTAGACCTTAAGCCGCTTTACACACAATCTGGTGGTCCTGGAGGGGAATGGGAATGTGTACCCAAGAGCAGCAGAGGGGGCAGGGTTACAGCCCCCAGGGTATAGATCACTTTGAGTTACCACGAACATGAAAGCATCTAACCAGCCAGTTTGTTTCCCGGGTGGGTGACTTCAGACTGACCATGGCATGTTGGTTCTTGTCTGGTTGAGGTCCCCCTGCAGAAGTGCAGTAGCCAGTGTTACTGCAGTGATGGCACGAGAAACCAGCCTTTACTCGTCCTCCTGTTCATATGCCACCTGGCTCTGTAACTCAGCCTCACTACATTTTCTTCAGAGATAGAGAGTAAAGTCAGATAGATGGTAAAAGTGGATACAATTAAAGGATAAAGTAGCTGTTGTCATACCAGGTTGCATTTCTGTAGAAGTAAAAGAAGATCATGTAAATGAAATTCATAGATAATACCAAAATTGGAGGTCCCTAGAGAGAATAGAAATATTGCGGTTTATTCCTACTCGCAGTAATGCTAATGACGAGTTTCACATTCGTGTCAGCTGAGTATGTTTAAGATCCCTGAGAAGGTTAGCAATAATGGTTGCTCTGAAACTACAAAATGTTCAGTGGCAAAAAAAAACAACAAACAAAACAAAACCAAAAAACAGGGGCAAGGAAATATACTAGTGGAAACTTTGTGGAAACATTCAAGAGAAAAATAGCAAGAAATAATTATGTAAAATGCAACTAGTTAAGAGTTTGTGACTGTGGAGGGTGCAGAGTGTGTGTGTGTGTGTGTGTGCGTGTGAAAGTAGCTGAGTTATTTGCAAAACTATCGGATCACAGAGCAGGGAAGTAATCACTCCCTGGGTTCTGGTGGTGCTGAACATAGCCATAGATGGTAGTTAAGGAAGAAGGCAAAGAAATATTCTAAGTTTAGAGAAGGAGTGCCCAAAATCAGGGATCTAAAGAGCCTGACAAATAAAAGGTGGTGCAATTTTTCCATGTAGAAAATTATATACTCAAGAATGCCTGATGGGATGCCTTTGGTAGTCCCAAATTTGCTACAAATGCTCCAAATTCAGCTCTGGTGGTAATAGCAACAGGGAGATACTGTTATGAAAAACACTCCGTTAGCTATTGACATTTTAAGCAGTTTGGACCTGATCCATGAAAGGTTTTAAATGACTAACATACCTCACTTTCTAATGTAAATTACAAAAAAGTCTAATCCCATGCTCAGTTTCTGCCTTATTCACCTGCAGCAGAGATCCAAAGGCTAGAAAGGGAAAGAGCACGTAGCAGGGGGCTGTGTATTGCTCAGCAGACTCGGTTTCCAGTCTGTCTTTAAATTAGCATTTCACCGTTTTTATAGAATTATAGAATCATTTAGGTTGGAATAGACCTTTAAGATCATTAAGTCCAACCGTTAACCTAACACTGCCAAAACCACCACTAAATCATGTCCCTAAGCATTACATCTACCCGTCTTTTAAATACCTCCAGGGATGGTGACTCCACCGCTTCCCTGGGCAGCTGGTTCCAATGCTTGACAACCCTTTTGGTGAAGAAATTTTTGCTAAGATCCAATCTAAACCTCTCCTGGCACAACTTGAGGCCATTTTCTCTTGTCCTGTTGCTTGTTACTTGGGAGAAGAGCCTGACCCCCACCTTACTACAACCTCCTTTCAGGTAGTTGTAGGGAGCAATAAGGTCTCCCCTGAAACTCCTTTTCTCCAGGTTATACAACCCCAGTTCCCTCAGCTGTTCCTCAAGAGAGTTGTGCTTGAGACCCTTCACCAGCTTTGTTGCCCTTCTTTGGACGTGCTCCAGCTTACTGAAGGTGCACTCAATCCCCTCCTCCAGATCATTGATAAAGATATTAAAGAGGACTGGCCCCAATACTGAGCCCTGGGGAACATCACTTGTGACCAGCCGCCAGCTGGATTTAATTCCGTTCACCACATTTTCTAACAAAGTGAAAGAACTTTGGAGACTTGGGTGATCTGCATGCCAGGGCCTACCCAAAGAACTTCCTTCAGAGGTGGATGGAGCATGTGGGGATCACATCCTTGCCCTGGATCTGGCAGTGCCAGTATCTCAATCCTCACCTGAGTTCCTACTCGAGCAGCCTGAACACTGAGCACAGTGGGGCTGGAGGAGCCGTGACCGACTGCCACCGCCGCATCAGGGAGCAGTGGGAGGTGCCTCCATGCCGCCCACCACCAAGTGTCCCAAAGGGCCGGTCCCAGTCCCGCCTCCTCCCGGTGGCCGCAGTGCGGGCTGTGGTGCGATGTGGTCTGCGGTGCGAGCTGCGGTGCGGGCTGCAGGCTGCGGTGCGGGCTGCGGTGTGGTGCGGTGTGGGATGCAGTGCGGGCTGCGGGGTGTGGTGCGGAATGTAGTGTGGTGCGGGATGTGTGTGGTGTGGTGCGGTATGGGATGCGGTGCGGTGCGGGCTGCAGGCTGTGGTGCGGGCTGTGGTGTGGGATGCGGTGCGGGGTGCCACCCCGGGTCGGGCTCCACTAGGTGGCAGAATGCCGAAGGGCTCCGCGTTGCTGTCCTGGAGCCCGGGCGGGTTCAGCCCTGCCTCCCTACGCATTGTCTGAGGACATGATAAAGTGCGGACAGTTTCCTGGAGTCCTGCCTGCCCCGTGTTTCTTACTGGTTTTGTCATTAATAAAGGAGAATCGGGAAGGATCCGAGGGAGGTCTGAGACACAAAGGAGCCCGGTGCGGTGACAGGGTAAGAGGGCACTTCTTAGCTATCCGCAGTCTGCGAGGGACAATTGCCGAGGCAAAGAGAAATTCTTTATGAAAACACAGTGGGGTGTAGCGAGAAGCGGTGAAATAATAATAAAAAAATGTCTGTAAAGTTTGCAAAGAGTAACAGCTGGCTAAATTGTAGCGCAATCTGTAAGTCCATAGAGAAGTGCATTTGCCTCTTGACGGAGCCGGTTTAGAGGGGAACAGCTGCGTGCTTAGGGAAGCGTGACCTCTTCCATCCATATTTTTTTTTAAGTTACAAAAGTGAAAGGAAACTGGAGTGTGTAAATATCACATTAAAGTATTAAATAAAATTAAGTCTTGTACAGAATTAAATCACAAGTTCTTATTCCTGCTTCTTGTCATCTTTATCTTCTTTTAAACGTGCTTTCTACTGTGCACTCTGAAAGCGGTGCTTTTGTTTGCACGGTGTGTGCACAGCGCTTCAGAAACGGCTTTAGTGTTAGATCTGGGGTTTGGGGCTAAACTTCCAAAGGATATGCCTTCAGTCCCCGTTCCTCTCGGTGCAGGTAGCTGTGCCTGCCAGAAAACTTGAAAGACCGAAGCGGGAGTATTAAAGCGGGCATGACTGCGCTTGCCGTTCGTATTTATTCTCCCCTCGGCTCACCGTCCGCCCCCTGCGCTCTCCCGCCGGACCGCGTACAGGTGTAGGGGCAGCCGGCGGGGGGAGTGTGAGGGGGTACGGGGGGCTTCTGTCTCAGGCCCTGGTTGCCCACCCAAGGCAAAACCCGCTAAAGCCGGCTTCGGCTCCCGCGGGTCTCAGGGGGGATAGCGGGCCGGTGGGCTGGGGCAGGCTCTGCTTGAGGGGGGGGGGGGG